>JAANQP010000563.1:462-124595 GCA_011320165.1 Fusarium protoensiforme | reverse complement strand
GTCTTAAAGTATTTTTATATTTGATTTTTATATTTCGTAAATTAAAATTATTATTTAATATTTCTAATAAGATCTCTGGTACTAATTGTGATGTGTCTGCTTTCCCCCTCACCGGTCTTGTACGTCGCTGAGTGAAAAGCCAGAGCGCAGCTCGTCCTGGCGCCCAAACCTGATAAAGTCCCCCAAAATAGGGTATCGGGGGTTTGCCTGGTTAAGGTAGTGATCTGTGATGATGAATCTTTGAACATGCTGACGACCAGGAACAGGACGGACTGCAGCGTCCCAGATGGGTTCTTGGCTCTCAGTGGGAAAGTTGGAAAAGACAGGGAAACTTGTCAACATATTGTGGTAATGAGTGAAGAACTGACGTAGTGTATACGGGAAAGTAGTTGCTTAGAGGGAGAGGGATAAATTGAGGTGATATTTCGACCCAACGCTGCGGCCTGTGACGTCCTCATGAAAACAGAGACCCCCAAGCAGATAGAGATGGGTTCTCGATAGAGTCCTTTAACTAACCGACCTATCAAAGATAACGTAGAGTACACCAAGAATGAAATTATGAGGAGGCAGTCAACACTCCAGATCTAGATCTTGGACTTGACTCGCTCCTCCTGAAGTAATCGCTCAACATCCCTGCTCGCAACCACACCTCTCTCAATGGCACCATCAATGAATCCTCTCCACCCATTAGCCCAGTCTGCGCTAGCAAAATGAAGTCTGCCATCAGACTTCTGAAGCTCCTTGAGCCACTTGGACATGGCATTCGGACCCCAACAGCTCCACGTTCCCTTGGCAAGGTCATCGTTCATCCAATCATGCGTCAGGTACGCCTTGACATCTGCATTAGGCTTCAGATACTCCTTGAAAGTAGAAGTAATGTGGCTTGAGGCGCGTGGATCCGTCAGATGTCCGTTGTAGCCGAATCCGATGCAGTAGGTGCCGTCTTTCTTGGCTGTGCCGTTGTGGTCGGAAAAGGAAAAGCACCACGGGGAGTTTCCATAGCCACTTGCCATTGAGAACCATCCCGGTTCAGTTTGTCCAAGCTTGAAGTGAATTTTGGCGCCTTGGTTGATGTGACCAGCTTTGATGGCTTCCTGACGGAGTGGTGAAAGGGAGGGGGTAAATGAAATATCCGACAGGCAATTCCTTGGTGGAGGTTAGCTTCAACAACGTCATTCATGTTGATCATGGAAGCTTACAAGGGGATTGTGGAGATGACCTGTTTTGCATGGATCTGCCTGCCCTTCTTTGCAGTCAGTGCCACAGAGGAGTTGTTCTGCTCAACCCTGTCAAGAACGGTGTTGAACAGGAGATGTCCACCATACTCGGAGAGGATAGACCTGGCAAGGGAACTCATTCCTCCTTTTCCAAGCTTGTATATGCCAGCAAGCTCGAAAACGCCAGCCATGGTGTGTCCTCCGAGTGCATACCAGCGCAACGCCTCGGTAAAACCGCATTCAGAGCCAGGAGCGGAGCCAAAGGAGCTAACCATGGCGTCAAACAAGTCCTTCTCAATCTGCGGCAGGTCAAGCTGGTCGAGACGGTCCTTGACGGAGAGATGGTCGTATTTGAGCCATGGGGCCGGTTGACGGAATGGCTCATGAGGATAAGGCATGAGATCGCGACTGGAGAGGCCATCTATGGAGAAGAAGGCATCGGCGACTCGTTGAACAGCCGAATTGACGTCCCCACCTTCGATATTGTTGGGGGTTGAGAAAGCATCTGTGTATAACGTGGTTTTGGCATCGAGCGTCCCGGCGGAGGTCTTCAAGTTGGAGTGTAGTCCGTAGCGGTGCAATTCGGCGTATACGTGAGGCTGATTCCTACAAGACTGTTAGAAATTTGTTAAAGAGTAGAAGGGAAGGTGTTTACCAGTGTACCCAAGTTCCTCCCATTTCAAACTCTTCCCCCAGAGCTTTCGCAGTCCATGTCCTTCCACCAATGCGGTCCCGACCTTCGACGAGAAGAACTGAGAGGTTCGGGTTGCGGGAGAGATCCCGAGCCGCAATGAGGCCAGCAAAGCCAGTCCCGATGACAACAACATCGTACTTGTCACGGATCTGGGAGTCGGGCGTGCCACTAACAACAGCATCGGTGTTGAGGCCGGTTGTGTCTCCTGCAGGCGTCCAGAGATAGCCTTCGCGACTGGTGGGCATGGTGTAGGCTGAAATGAAAGAGAGGCCAGAGATTTATGTGGTAAACAGAAAACCGAGGTGATCTGATAGAACGCAATTGGTCGTTATTGTGTCTTTAAGTCGCGAGAGTCGTTCCCTGTACTCCATGAGGCCCCTGTCATGTGTGTGGTGGCCCCTTTCCTATTTCGGACAAAAAGTGCGAGGTCGAACACACGCAGGGTTGACAAACCATCGCTTGTCGAGCCCGTACTCTTGAACTCTTTTGGTACTAGCTTCTGGTTTACTGTAAGCGTATCGTTTTGTCTTTGGTCGACGAGTCGCCTCAAATAGTTGGCCTTGCATCCACTGCCTTGTTGACCAAGCTGCAAGTCATCTGCCAACACATCCCCCCCTTCGTCACCATGCCATTTGTCTATAAGTCCCAAGCAGCGGCAATCAAGCCACCTCAGATGGATGAGTCTGGAAACGCCTTTGGAGGAGGTGAGTTAGGCATTCTTTTCACTTATCGGCGCATCACTGATCTCACATGCCCAAGACGTCGTTTCCACAAGCGACTCCGGTTCAAAGACGCCAATATCCGCAGGCTTTTTCCGCATCGAGAAGGGCAAGCCTTGTGTCTTCACATACGAGTTTGATGAGGCGAAGCATTTCATTGAGGGCCAATGTGAAGTCCAGGACGAGACGGGCGCAACGGTAACTGCCAGACCTGGTGATGTGATGCTCTTCACCAAGGGGTCTACCATCTCGTTTTCAACCGAGACGTACGCTCTAGCATTTTTCTGCGATCAGAGGGCAAAGTTGTGAGATGTCTGTGAAAACAGAGGGGGGTTACAGTGCAACAATGTGGTATTTAAGGGGATATGGTGATGGTGATGGAGGGGATCCCAATATAATACAACTCCAAAGTTCCTCGACCTCACCCAAACATGGTTTCCAATCTCCTCTCAGACATGACCTCCATCCAGTGCACCTTGTTAGTCAATACCCCATCATTATCGCCTAAACCGTCAGTTTCCATATCCATCCGTGACCAGACTTCTTCGAGAATGAGCGCAGCGTGATTCACCGGGCGCAAGCCGATAGCAACGCACAGATAGAGTATGCGTTGTCGGACAAACCCCCTCCACCGCATCACAGTTTGGTGTAATGATGAGGTCTCAGTGGAGGTGTCTTGAGACTGACCAGTGGCCACACCCAGAGCACTACCGGCAATCAGTAAAGCTAGCAGTTGGATCGATATGGTGCCCGAGTTGGTAGGTATCGACTGTAGAATCCCCAATATCCCGAATGCGAGGCCGAGTAACAAATGCGTCCTGTCATCGCGGTCGCCGGCCGGTATCTCAAAAACTTGCTCCATAACCGTTTGGGATTTGATCAACTCGGGAAACCCGCGGTACAGCTCGAGCAAAGTGGCCAGGCGGTAGCACCGAGCGATGGCTAGAAAGTGATCTGGGGGCGTACAGGGGTCACCCACATCCTCGATCAGGCCAACAAACGGAATCCGGAACTTGAGAAGGTCTCGCTCCAGAGCCGAGGCGTCGTCCAGGAGTTCCTCATACAATACTCTTTGATGTACTTCGCCTGACCTGAACACACTGAGATTCCGCAAGACTCTCTTGTTTCGGAGTAGAACACCAGTCTTGGCAAGAAACACGAAAACTGGGGTTCCCACGCCGGTCCAAGGGCACGGATAGATGAGCGATGGTGGATTTGGCTGACAGAAGGCATCCAAGTATGACAAGGCTTCTGTTTCCTGATCAAGGATGAATGAGCTCATGGCTTCCCAGTAGATCATGGAGGAAACGAGAAAGCATTGCTTCTGATCCATTGAGTCGCGGTTCTCGGTTTCTTCTAATGAGTTGGAGGTCATCCATGCTTTGAATAGCTGGCGGCAACCAAATAGGTGGGATGAACCAGTTGCGGAAGAATCATGCCAGGACTAGTGAAGAATGGTCAGTTTCGAGTCGAGTCGAGTCAAAAAGAAAGAGAAGCATACTGATGTCATGCCCAATAGAATAACACCCAGTAAGACATCATCTTGAACACGGTCCGCCTTCTGCACTGCTAGCGATGGCGATGTAGCTTCTGTGCCTTCGACTGCCTTGGGTGTGCCAGTGTCCAGTTGCGATAACTCGATCGACAGATGTGATATCGCCTCTGTCTGAAACTCCAACGCAATGCTGCTTTTGGGTTCGTCGCCTTGGTATAGATGTGCCGCAGACATGCTCAAGACACAATAAAATAGGAGAGGTGAGCTAATGATCATCTTTGATACCTCTGATCGGAAAGGGTTGTGCAGCGAGTCAAAGGCAGAGTTCATTTGGCAAACGTTGGAGAAGTAATGGTCCAGTAGTAGCGAAGACTGCTCGACCGGTTTGTAGAAAGTCAAGGACGAACTTTCATCTGCCAGGATTGATATGGAAGACTCTTCAGGCTCGGTCTCATTCGAGTCATCCACGGGACCATGCCAAGAACCCGAGATCGAAAAGGAAAGGGACGGCTCGGATGTACCGACAGAGGGGGGCATATCACTGCTACCAGCAGATTCAGGGTGCATTGCGGGCGCCCTAGAATTGATGGGAGATGCTGTGGTGTTAGGGGACAGGGGAGAGTCGGCCGTGGACACGACGATGGTCAAGTCCGAATGCTCTGTTTGGCAAGACTGGGGACTGGGGCTTGGCTCGATTGAATTCGACAGCTTCCTGGCTTCCGAGTCAAACCAGGAAGAGGCATCTTCATCAAGGTCCAAGGTTGCGGATGACGAGGTGCCCTTCTCGTACTTGGTCGACCACTTGACGGGCCGCGCATATCCTGGGCATTCGACTCCAATGCTGATGCATCGACGGCAACTTGGCTGTTGCTCATCGCATTTTAACTTCTGTATCTTGGTGAGCAAAGGCTCCAGGGGCTCAAGGGATTCCACCCACTCGCTTCTTGCAGACCGCACAGCCACCTATGATCGTCGTGTTAGCAGTGAGTGACTGGCACACGAACCAAGGACTCCTACTTCTGGACTTGCGCTTTCTAGCACAGCTTCGGGGTACCTTGCCGTCCATGGTATCTGAGGTAAAGGGGTAATCTTCACGGAAGGGTTGCCGAGTCCGGTTGTCATAAGGCATCCGGTATCACCGGCTTTATCTGTGGAGATGAACGAATCCCTGTTACCCCGCGTTTCTGGGTTAAGATAACTTGATACGGACTAGCGTGGTTTATAATCTTGGCGATATAATTGGTGGTGTTGAGGCACTACGGAGCATCGGAGATCAACGTGACAAGGATCACCCCCAGCTTCAACTTCATATCTCGCCGGTATCTGCTTATCTTTCCGGCTCGGAACCATTCGCCACTGCCACACCCTCGGTCTCATTTAACGGACCCGAGTACCTCTTGCTCGCCCTGAGCGGCCAATACACGAGTCCAAACAGAAGCGTCGCGCCCAGCACGAGAGACGCGTAGTTCATGTTTTCTGCTGTGACGGGCTGGTAAGGAGGGAACAGCGAGAAGACGCTGGTAAAGGCGAGATAAGCCACGGCAACGATGTTGATACACATGCCAGCCCTTCCGAGCCGAAATGGTCCCCACTTCAGCTGTTCTGGAGATGTGATGCGACGCCAGATCAGTAACACAATAGGCATGATGTAAGAGATTTCGAGGCCGACGACTGCCAGAGAGAGGATCGCGTTGAAGGCTGTAGTTGAGCCGATGTTGATAAGCCCGAGAAGCATTAGGAGGATCGTGGTTACAACGATCGCCACCGTAGGGATGCCGCGCTTCTTTTCAAGCTTGGAAAGCGTTTCGGAGAATGGGAGTCCTGATCACTCAATCAGTTGTCATCCTTGAAGCTGTATTCGCGAACATACCTTGATCTCTTGCAAATGCCCACATGACACGTCCAGCTGATGCCAGCAAAGGAATAGTAGCCAAGCTCGCCATAAGCACGACAGCACTTGACATGGCTGACGCCGCCCCGGCACTCCCCGTGATGTTGTAGAAAATCTCAATAATAGGGAACCCCGTGGTCGTGGCCAGCGCAGACTGGATATCGCCCATACAAAATAAGACGGCCACCAAGAACGCGAAACCAAGCATGCTGTTGAGAGCCACACTACCAATCATAGCATAGGGCACGCCTACTTCAGGATTGCGCATTTCCTCGCTGAGATGGGTTGCTCCGTCGTATCCGACTAGGACGTAGCATGAACTGAGCATGCCGATACACCAGGCAGCGCCATCACTGGACCATCCAGAGTTATTCTCAAACGATGTGAACACCCAGGCAGCCGAGTTCTTTGTTGGCGAAACGACACACATGACGATGAGGATGACGAAGAACAGGGCTATGTGGAGTGTCAAAGACGCCTTCTCGATCAGAGGCAAGATGTTGCTGCAGAAGATGCAAATGCTTGCCGCGCCGATGAGAATTGCCCAGTACATCAGAGTTCCATGCCATCGTTCGTACGTGTACGTTTCGGGGTAGTTGAGAACGAGGAGGCCTTGAACCATTGTGCCAGCGAGGAAAGGGGCGCTTCCGGTGACAGTGATCCAGCCAAAGGTCATGATGTAGCCCGCAAACCAACTGGTCATGGTTGATGTAGATTTCGAGGTAAGATGCGAGACAAAATGATATTGGCCTCCAGCCGAGGGAATACTAAACACAAGAACACGTTAGCTGTGTCTGGCTTCAAGTCTTGTCTACTCACCTAGAAGCCAGCTCAGCCAGAGACATGGCAGAGCAGAGTGACCCAATGGAAGCAACGATTGCTCCATAGATCAATGAAACTGGGCCACCGCTGACGAGTCCAGCTGCCAATGTGCTAAAGTCGAGTTAGAATCTGAGCAACGCTCGTCTCTTAGGGGCTCCTACCTGCACAAGGCTTCCCATGTGGCCATGAGAGACACACATAGAGCTAGCATGGATGTCGTCGAAAAGTTGCGCTGTTGTTGATCTCGTCAGCTGCAAACACACTTGATGAACAAGTGGTAGAACGAACTTTGAGCTCCGGGACGCAGCCGGCCTCGGGTAGACGTCCATTCTCAGTATCAGCCACGGAAGGCCTTTTTTCGATGTCTGATTGTGGTGCCATGGTGAGGAGAAGGTTAACTGGGACTGATGATACTGATTTGAGACACAAGCTCAGTGTTGTCAAAGGGGGAACATGGAGGAAGCTGTCCTCTTGAATGCGATCTTGCGTTGAGGCATCACGCCACAAGGAACTGAATCAGAAGCGGTACTAGAGCGTCAAGAAGATGGCTTCAATGCGCTAGACCAGGAAAGGACGAAAGGTGCGAGATGCTCCCCAGCCCCTATCTCAGCCAGATACCAACCTATCTGTCCGGGGATAAGAAACCTTGCTGAGGCTCAAGATTAGAAACCTGGGGTAAGTCGGAAATAGCCAGTCCATTCCGAAAAGGATCACATTCCCGTCTGCAGAGTTGACCCCCCACATGATGACCATGTGCCACCATCCCGGCTGACCATCCCCGCGAAGGGGAGAGGACTATCGCCGATCTCTTGATCCGCTAAACCCAAATAGGGCCAAAAGTGCGACTTCAACACAAAACTCAGTTGAGGGTGGTTAATCAGTGAATGCGTATTGGAGATAACGTCGATGTGCATTCCTTCTTCATCCGAGCTATTTAAAGAGATGTGCCATATCAAAGTCTATCAGAAGATAGTCAGTCAACAACCTTGTCTTCTATCCCAAACCCTGTCGCAATGTTTCAGTTCCTATCGTCCAAGAGTGCACCGGCTGATGTGCCCCGTGCTCTGCCGGCATCATGGTACCGAGAGCCGGCCATGTACGAGCTGGAGAGACGGGCCATCTTCTCCAAGCGATGGCTACTCGTAACGCATCGCAGCCGGTTTGCCAAGTCGGGTGATTTTGTCCAGTATAATGAAGCAGGCTTCTCCTTCTTCCTCTGCCTCGATCGGGAGGGAAACCTGAACGGGTTTCACAACATCTGCCGTCATAGGGCATATCCCGTCGTGACTAAAGACGAAGGCAACGTCAGCATTCTGTCTTGCAAGTATCACGGTAAGTAAGTGTTTTTAATGACAGCCCAGCCGTCTAACGTGTTTCTGTAGGATGGTCATACGGCTTGAGTGGAAAACTGGCAAAGGCTCCTCGCTTCGAAAAGATGGAGACTTTCGACAAAGACGCAAACGGGCTGTTCAAGGTTCATGTGCATATTGACAAGAGGGGGTTTGTCTGGGTCAATCTTGACGGAGGAGACAAGCCTTCTGTTCCATGGAAGAGCGACTTTGATGGAGCAGATACGCAGCCTCGACTTGGCATTTTCAACATGGATGATTACGCTTTTGACCATGCCTGGGACATGCATGGGGATTATAACTGGAAGACCCTGGTGGATAACTATAACGAGGTAAGTGGTCCATCCATTCCTTTCCCAAGACCTTCCTAACAAGTCTAGTGCTACCATTGCGGTGTTGCTCATCCTGGCATTGCCGCAACTTCTGACCTGACGACATACAAAGTCGAGGTCAAGGGCGGCCAGATCCAGCATTTCGTCGAAGACAAGAAGGGGAAAGAATCAGGACTCGATGTCGCCCCGACGTTCTTCTTCCCTAACGCATCTGTCACAATGACGTAAGTAGCTAAACCGCGATCTATCTACACATATCTGACTCGCACTCAGCACGAAATACTTTTACCTCATGCGGGTAGTCCCGACTTCAGCAACCACGACATCAATGCAATACGAAGTCTACCGACACAAAGACGCCACGGACGAAGAATTTGAAGAAGTCGACAAGTTCTTCAAGCAAGTGGAATCCGAAGACAAGGGACTCTGCAACGCTGCCCAGAAGAACCTCAACGCAGGCGTCTACGTCACAGGGGACTTGAACTCTTTCAACGAAAAGGGTGTGTTGTACTTCCAAAAGATACTCAAAGAGGCTGTTGTGCAGCATAGGAATGAGGAGCAGAAGATGGGAGGGGAGATGTGGCCTGCAAGGAGGACAGCAGCTAGGAATGGGATCCAGGAGGAGATCGAGTTTTGTGAGGGGCTTTGCGACTCCAAAGGCAAGGAGGTTGAGTGGTAATGTAAGAGACCAATCTGCTAGATAGTTCCAAATGCCCATCTAGAAACACTACAATCAGAGCAACCCCACGCATTCACCAAAGAGTCTGAACAAGCGAGTTTTTACCCTTTGACCTCGGCAGCGCAGGAAGCATGGTGGTAACCCATCAAATAATAGCTGGCGCCTCAAGCGAGACCCTCGTACCCGTAGCAGTCGTCTCCATCTTGGTCTTTGCGCTCGACGAGTCCTGCTTATGGCTGGCACCAAGGCTGAACGGGCCATAGCCGACCTTGAGGTTGGCGTCGAAAGAGGACGACTCGATGGCCTCTTCGAGGTTGGTCGTGTCTCCGCGGAACTTGAGTTCGACATTGGAGGCGACGACAAAGGCTGCGGGGTATGAAGGGAAGTAGGAGTACTTTTCCAGAACCTTGGTAACCTTGTTGTTGATCAGAGTGTGAAGGTCGTGGGGGCCAGGAGAAAGGCGATGCCAGGTCCAACGTTGAGCTCAGAGCCGGCAAAGAGCTCGGCGTGGAGCCAGGAGCAGTTAATAGTCACAAGAAGGGCCTTGAAGGAGATGTCGACATCGCAGCTGGCGGCTGACTGAGAAGCTTTGCTGTTGCTGCATCAATAACTACCTCTGGAGGGTTAAGGCGTTAGACTTATGAGCTAGCTTGAGAATAGCTGAAGCCACCAGGCACAGAGAACAGACCAACACCTCCGCTTGCACTAGCGGAGCTCGGGGGAACCGCGACTCCTTGCTCGTCTCTTGAGAAGACGCCGAGATGTGCAGGCAAGTGTCAGCAGTAGCAATGCACGAGAGCAACGTCGACCCTTACCTTGGTCCGCTTTGATGGTTCCTTAGGCTGGCCTAGTGTTGCACCGTTACGCCTAATGTCAAAGCCTTGAACCCATTAGCATCATCTCGCCGTCAACTCGCAGGGAAAACCTACGCGGATCGGCCCATCTTTCATCAGCATCCGTGTAGTCAGTCCTCACAAGCTCCTTGCCCTCCTCCTCAGACTTTGTGAAGTCCTGGATTGCCGGGACGGCAACGTTCCGCCCAAAAAAGTCCTTGAGACCTTTCTCAAGAAGCTCCAGCTGTCCCTGCAATTCCATTCTATCTTGGTCGATGGGGATGATGGCTTCCATCGGTGAGTCGGAACGGGTCGACTTGCATTCCAGATTCCGGATTGGGCCTATAGCAAGGGGTCACCAAGAGAAGCAAAATGATGCCTAAACAAGATAAGCCTGGCTTAAATGGGCAATACGACAGGCATGTCTCAGTCCAAACGATAGATGCTGGTTTAGATGGGCGCCGGGTGGTTGGCCGTGACACATCCATCGTCCTATCGATTGCTATGCATATCTACATCATACGGAGTAGATATCGCCAACATCAGAAGCTTTAAATAGATCCCAAGATGTCTGATAAAACTCGCGATGGCATTGAAGGGGAGGTCAGAAGTAATTCCCCTTAAAGCGTCGTAAGCTAGTAGCTGCCAAGTTTCATGCCATTTCGTCTGGCCTTGACGGAGCTCGCACCATAGCAGCAATGTGTAGCAACAATGAACGCTTATAATAACCCATGAATGGTTATTGTGATCTCTGCGCCTCTCGGGGAGTCGAGGAAGTGAAATATGCTTTGGCGATTACTGCCTTGAGTCTTGTATTGACTCAGGGGGCCTAGACCATCGTTGAGTTCCCTAATAGTCTCCTTGTGGTATAATCTTCAATTCTCACCCCTATTCTTACATGGGCATAGTGAGCTCCCCATCCACTTCTACAGCCAACTCAAACAACTCGGCCCACTCAGCATCAGTGAACGGCTCAATCCCTTCCCCTTGGAACATATTCAGCGTCGAATCAAGAGCATCAAAGTCCCATTCCATGGTTTCTTCCGGCCTCTCACCACCACCATTACCCGCATGACTCTGCTCCCTCGTGACGTTCCGGGTGGTGCTTGCTATGAGCTCAAGCACAGCCTCGGACATTTGCATAAACGCGTTTGCATGCCGCTGTACTGTCTGCCATTCTGCCGTAATCTTGCTCAACGTCTCGCCGCATAGTTTGAGCGCGTTGACAACCGTGTCCAGCTCTGAGGGCACCAAGCTGACACCCTCGTTGTTTTGACGTCGGTGGTCTGGTATGCCTACTGCGCAGTAGAGAATTCCAAACCCTGATTTCAAAACGTCTTGCACGTACGTCCAGTTGGGTTTCAGGAAGCCATCGTTGGACTGCTTTTGATATGCCAGCAGGATCTGGTACGCTGAGAGGGTATACTGCCACAAATGTTCGATGCTGGCTGTGGTGCTCTGGGCGTTGTCCGAGGGAAGAACCAAGTATGAGAGGAACTTCATGCGTTCGCGGTGAAAGTTGATATCCAAGTATTGTTTTGTTTCGTATGCGTTCGCAGGAGTCGGTTTGACGATACTTGAGTTGTACCAAGCCTCAAGCGCATCAGTCCAAGTCTTTGCAGTTTGTATCTGCTCTTCCAAGCAAGTCCGTTGTCGTGATAATCGGTTCAAGGTTATACGTGCATTCGTGCCGAGACGCCTTAGCAAGGTATGCCTGACCAAGTTGGTGACCTCGGTGTATCGGCCTGGGACCTCGAGCTCGCCTGCCTTCATCCTGTCATCGTCCTGGTTGATTGGAAGGTCTATAGTAATATCCTCTTCGGCCAGAGCCACCGGCCGTCCTAAGTTCTGGCTACAGTGACGATCTGAGATGTACGCAGACCAGAATATTCTTCGACGCAGCTGCTCCTGTAGCAAGTCGTCGGCAGCTGTCTCCTGACTGTGGAAACCGAATTTCACGCAGGCTCTCATGGCCTGCCTAATGATCTCCCAAGTACTCGCGATGCCGACGTCGTGTAGAGTAGCAAAAACGAAGACAAGGAGCAGGTTCTGTATCTGTGCAGGAGGCGGCACTTGACCAAGATGAGCCTCCTTGCTCATGGCGGTCAGATAATGGTCCCTTGCGCAATCATCTTTCCATCTCCTAGGCGAGCGCATAGCTCCTATAGCAAATACCATGTGGAGCTGAAAGAGATCCTGAGTCTTGTCATGCCCAGTGTAGGCTGGTGCGCCAGTGTACAGTCGCTCAAGCTGCTGAAACACATCAGTCTGTCTCATAAACGGCATAGTCACGTGTAATGCATCGAAGTACAACTTGACAAGCTCGATAGCGTCGCCGAGACTGGGTAGAGGCACCTCTGTGGCGCGCACCCTTTCTATGCTTTGGTGCTCGTGTTCCTGGGCTGCAGGGGCACCCAGGCGAAGAACCGAGTTATCCGAGCCTCGAGAGACGGCTGCGGCCACAAGCTGCCCCAGGCTGGGTAAAGGGTCATTAGAGCCATGATAGAAATCGACAGGACGATCTGACCATACCTGAAGATGCTCCCGGAGCCGCTATAGTTGGCAGACACCTTGGGCAAAGAGGCCGAAGGAGTAAGGTTAGAGCCAGGCCCTGCTTCAGTCACAACCTCGGGTTCAGAATGTCGACTTTCACGAATGGCAAGCCGCAGACTTTCGACCCTATCTCGAAGGCCATCCACGTAACTGGTGCAAGAACATGTAAGCGGCGTCTGAGCTCAACTTCCAAGTCTGCATACCTCCTCGCGTGAAGCTGCCCTGACCCAGGGTCCACGGCGATGCATTGTTCTCCAAGTCTTGTGCAGTTGTTGCATGACTGCGACAGTCTATCACACTACGTATGAAAAGTCAGAGAGACGGTACACGACGAAGGGCGTCTTTGGAGGGTTCCATACTTTTAATTTCTTACTTTTACATGATACGCATGCACCCCTAGTGGCAGTCACTGGATTTGACACGGCAATGGGACCCGCCTCTGGTATCGACTGCATCTTCTCTTGATGTTTGTTATTTGGATAGTGCGGGGTGTAAAACCGATGGATCTTTCACGCCACCAATCATCACGTTGGTCATATAGCCGATTTAACCAACATTTACTCGGCGTTTCCCGGGCCGTCATTTGGGCTAGTCGGACTTGCCCGGCCGTCGTTGATCAGTTCAGTCTAGGGCAGGGTTCAGAGAAGTCATGCTGAAAGGGGTCTTTCCAGTTCACTGCTTGACGAGAAAGTCATTCAATTCGCTGATATGGGGTGCTGGTCCACCAACTGGACGGCTTTGGTCAATTGCAGCAGGTATTGATCGACTGTTCGTATACACCTACTCGCCGTAACTTTCTAGTAGTCGTTGAGATTCCCAATCGTGACCCCCTTGACGTTCTGATACTCAGCCAGACCGTACTTGGAACCTTCGATGCCAACACCGCTCTCCTTGATGCCGCCAAACGGTGACTCACATGCTGTCATGATGCCCGTATTAACACCCACCATGCCACACTCGAGCTGGCGAGCCACCCTCATGACGCGCCCGATATCCTTGGAAAAGAAATACCCTGCCAAACCAAATTCTGTATCGTTGGCCAAGGCTATAACTTCCTCCTCAGTCTCAAATGAGAAAATGGCCGCGAGCGGTCCGAAGGTCTCATCGGTTGCAACCTCCATCTCCTTGGTAGCACCTGTGATGACGGTAGGCTCGAAGAAGAAGCCATCTGCGCTTGGCGGTTTACCACCGGCTCTCACCATAGCCCCCTTCGAAAGTGCATCCTCTACTTGGTGCGCGACCTTTCTCACAGCTGCGGCGTTGACGAGGGGCCCGAGGGTCGTACCTTGCTCGATGCCCTTCCCAAGAGAAAGCTTACCCACGCGCTCCACGAGCTTGGCTGTGAATGCTTCCAGGACTGAACTCTGCACGTATATTCGGTTGGCACACTGCGTCATAGTTAGCCGAGTCAGACATGTTAAACTGGATGAGCATACCACGCATGTTTGACCGGCACATCTGAACTTGGCAGCCAATGCCTCTTGTACCGCACAGTCTAGATTCGCCTCCTCGAACACGATCAAGGGCGCATTTCCGCCTAGTTCCATGCTCACTTTCTTCATGGTCCCTGCCGCCAGCTTTGTGAGCATCCTGCCTACTCCCGTAGATCCGGTAAAGCTCAGCTTCTTAACCTTGGGGTTGGTTGCCAGTTCGAGAGATGCCTGTCGATCCTTTGTGGGCACCACGTGAATAATTGATTCCGGAATCCCAGCTTTGACGGCTAGTTTTGCCAATGCAATGGCGCTAAACGGCGTCTCGCTTGGTGGCTTTATCACCACTGAGCATCCAGCGGCGAACGCAGGGGCGATCTTCCTGGTGATCATGGCGGCTGGAAAGTTCCACGGCGTTATGATACCGCAGGCTCCAACGGGTTCCTTAAAGGTGAGCACTGTCGTGTCGTAGAAAGATGAAGGGATCGTCTCGCCATAGGCCCGCGTTGCCTCTTCGGCAAACCAGGAGACGTACGAGGCCGCCATCTTGACTTCGCCTTGAGCTTCAGCCAGGGTCTTGCCATTTTCCAGCGATAGTATAACAGCCACTGTGGGTGAGCAGGCGGTTAGTAACATGAGCTAATGCAGTTTCAACGTTTCGCAGCACTTACAATCACGGGCATTCTCAAGGATCTGCTCGTACCACGCCCTTAGGAGGCTTCCCCTCTCTTTGGCTGTTGTCGAGGCCCAGAATTTTCGGTATCCTTTATCTGCCACTTCAATGGCATCGACAAAGTCTTGATGCCCAAAATCAGAGCATTGTCGAAGCACTTTGCCAGATGACGGCTCGTAGACGGGGAAGGATTTGCCGTCAGCTGGGGTTTTCCATGAGCCTGCGACAAGGCCGCGGGTATCGAAGAGGTCTTTGTTTGTGATGGGGATTGGGATATCGTGTCCATCACCGCTGGCAGAAGTATTGGGGCTCATGGTGACGTTTTGCTTATCCAAAATGTTTTTAGGTGGGAGATGTTGTGTTGACCTGGACGCTTTGGATCTCAACACTTGCTTTATTTCACCCACACATAGGCCATCTTTCGGTATTGACTTGAGGCTCAATTCCATAGGCTAGACCAAGGCTATAGAGCGGACAGATCCGACTACGCTACAAATCACACAGGCCAACCCCGACTCGGTTGCAAATAACCAAGCGGCCGGGAAGCTGGAGCGGACAAGGCCGACACCCCAGCCGCGGGCGAATCCGACGTACGCATGCTTCGGAAACCCCCTTCAGAAGGGTACTCATACCTCATGTGCGTGCAGGGACGATCAAGGTTTGACTTGGTCCTTTTTCTGTTGGACGTGGACCTACAGAAGGCCAATGTCACGCATACATGTTCAGGGGTTCTTGACCATCCACAAGTGATGGGTTATTGTTGTTTGTTCCATTTCTCTTTTCAGACCGACCCAGCGACGACATTACCCAACATCTTTAACACCAGCAGTCCCGATAGGTATTTGTTGATCTCGGCAATCACGGAATTTGAAGCCTATGCGGGTTCTGCAATTATTGGCTGGGCTTGGGGATTAGGAGTCTCGCTCAACCAATATAGGCATACCAATCCCTCGTCAATGGGGTTTTGACGTGTGCGTACATGGCCGCCCCATGCAATACAGTCCCTTCACGTTTTTATCCATCATAATTACTATCTATGTTGCAACGGTTCATGACTCTGTGTGTTAATATCTATTTGACTAACTCCGGTACGATTACCAATCAAGAGGCATGGTATAATACGAGTTTAACGCCCGCCACCCTCTTCCCTCACAGCGTGTACCTGTACAAAGGCGATCGATCACCCATCGCATCCAGCTCTTCAGGCGTGTATTTGGCAAACACTTCCTCCTCCGACATCTTAGCCCTCTGCGTATTAATGTACTTGTACAGGGCTTCAACCACCAAACAAGCCACAACACCAGCAGCCACAAAACCCAAGCTGGATCCGAAACCAGTAGGGTACTTTGGTTTCTCGCTGTCAATGTAGATGAAGCCACCGATGATTCCTCCGACATTACCAATACACAGCATAAAGGCTATACCAATTGCCCGCTTCGAAGGACCGGCCAAGTTATTCAGGTTCCACGCGTTACCGCAGGGGTTAATGGGGTATAGGCTCAGACACGCCAGGCAGATACTGAAGTAGCAAGCGGGGATATTATTCGTGATATCACCAGCCATGGCAAAGAGGACCGAGTAAGCCACGATAACGACGAGCTGTGGGCCAACAATGAACGACATACGCCAGCTGAAGCGATCGGCAAAGAGGGAGGAAACGAATGCCGATATGGCGCCAATGATGTAAGGAGGAATAGTTAGGAGCTGTGCGCGAGTCGCCTCGAAGCCCATGTTGCGGATAATTTGCGGCATGGTGAACTTGAGGGCGTTGTTTGGCACCGTGTTGGACCAGTAGATGATTCCGTGCATCCAGATCTGCCAGTCACAGAGGACACTGATCAGTGCCTTGCGAGTGTCAGACCCGCTGCCCTCGCTCTTGGCATGCGCCATGGCTCGTCGAGACGGGTCTGCGCGCTGGCGAAGTTCCAGGTAGCGAACCTCGTCAGGCTCAAGCCATCCACTCGACAGGGCCGGGGAGTCGATGAGGCAGAAGTATGTGAGCACTCCCAGCAGGACGGTGACGATGCCCTCGAGGAGAAAGATCCAGCGCCATCCAGCTAGGCCACCAAGGCCGTCCATCTGAGCGATTCCCGCTGCAAGCATTCCGCTAAAAGCACCGGCAAGAGCGGAAGCTGTGTAGAAAACTGCGATACGGGTTTGCGTTTCGTTGGGGAGGTACCATTTTGAGATGATGAGGATCGAACCGGGGAAGAAACCAGACTCTATGTGAGGCTCCATTGTCAGCTCCCTATTCCAAGCAAAGGTCAAGAACTAAGTTGAGCATACCTGTCGCTCCTAGCAATAGACGAATAGCTAGAAGACCGCCAAAGTTCTGGGTAAGACCAGAGAAGGTCATTACAAGGCCCCAGGCAATGACGATGGCGGAAATGTAGATAGACGGGCGCTTCATCTTGTTGAGGTAGTGGTTGCTAGGGATTTCTAGTTTCTCATCAGGTTAGAAATAGTCAGACAAGAGCATCGCAAAGGATAAGACACTGACCAAAAAGAATGTATGGGACATAGAATATGCTGAGACAGATCCTATACTGATCGTCCGTCATACCGAGATCTTCGACAAGCCCTTCAATCTTTGCATTGCCTGTTCCAACATCCATCAGTACACATTTCCAAATACAATGAATAGAAGATACTTACCAATATTAGCTCGGTCGATATATGCAAAAAGATACAGAAGCGTCAGGAACGGCACCAGCCGGACGTCGACCTTCCAGAGGACCTTTCTCTTCTTGCCCTCGGGGAAATCTCGAACAAACGCCAGTTCCTCATGAGTCAGGCCGGACGCTTCATCCAAATCACCCTCCTCATGGGCATAAGATAGCTTATTGTTGGCCTGCCCATGCAGGTCGTCGAGTTTAGCGGTTTGATCAGGAGGAGACATTATGCTTTGGACAAGAGAGAAAAGAGGTTGGGAAGAAGGACAAACGATGAAGAGACTCGCTTGCCGCTGTTGACTGAAGCTTCATATTCAGGATAGGACCATCCTACTAATCTATATGATCCACAGGAAACGCAGGGGCCATAGAGATATGTGGGGGATCTGGGGAATCCCCATGGGGTCTGGGGACACAATCCATCGTAGTCGGGCTTGTCCGAGATGACGGAGGCTTATTCAATCCCTCGGCAGAGAAAGTCGGGGAAGGCCGACGCCAAGGAATAGCAAGGACCCCTCCTTGACTCACCCAATCACCTCTGGGGCTCCTTGTGTATTAAAACAAGAAGCCAATCGGGGTCTTGTTGTCCCGAGAGCTCACCTACCGCGCAAGCTATCACTCAACCTTCCTGTTTACTACAGACCCTGTTCAGTCTTCACCATGGCTGTCTCATCTACCAACATACTCCTTTTTGGAGCCGGCAGCATCGGCGGTGTCTATCTGTATCAACTCCTCCAGGCCGGCTGCACTGTAACAGCTGTTTGTCGGTCCAACTACGCTACCGTCAAAGAACAAGGCTTCAAGCTATCGTCTGTGCGATATGGCAATATCACCTTTAGACCAACTGCCGTCGTGCGCGATATCTCTGAATGCAGTAAAGACACCTTTGACTTTGTCCTGGTCTGCACAAAGTCCTTTCCGGGCAGTGAGCCATCGCTGCCCGAACAACTCAGACCCGTTCTGGAAGGAAGGCCACAGACAACCATTATCCTAGCACAGAACGGCATCATGATTGAGGGGGATGTCGCAGCAACTTTCCCTCAAAATCCCATCCTGAGCGGTGTCGTCTACTGTCCCGCGGTGCAGACGGGCCCTGGCACCATCGAGTATCCTGAGATGCTCAACCTCTTCGAACTAGGCACCTATCCCTCCAAGGCGCCCCAGTCACACAGGGATGCCGCAAGACGCTTTGCCGATCTCATGATCAAGGGCGGTGGCGGAGCCGAGGTCCACGACGACATCCAGGTGGCGCGCTGGTCCAAGTTGCTCATGAACGCCGCATGGAACCCCATCGGGGCTCTCACGCTGACCACTGATGGGGATTTTCTACGAACATCGGAGCCGTACGCCCATGATTTAGCGTGGGGCATCATGATGGAACTTGTCGAGTTGGCGAAAGCAGCTGGCATCGAGGGCGTGACGGTTGAGGTGGCCGAGAAGAAGTTTTCCATCGCAAAGAAGAGGGCCGAGACGGGGACGGGAAGGGAAATGAGCATGCTCCAGGACATTAGACAGAACAGAGAGTTCGAGGTGGAAGCGATCCTGGGCAATCCAGTGAGGCTTGGGAAGAAAAAGGGTGTCCCCATGCCCCGACTAGAGACACTATATGCTCTAGCCAAGGCCAGATGCTGGGCACTGGTCAAGGAGAGGGCAACATGATAATTTCGATAGTTTGAATGCAAGTTCAAATATGCCGTTACTGTATTCTAATACTTCTAATGGCTAAGCTCCCAGTCCTCCCGTCCCCCGATGTATCTAAACATTGCCCTCACATCCAAATCCTTGTACTCTTCCTCCCCGCTCAACAGGCTATACATCTCCAAGCCCTTGGCTCCCAAAATCCTCGCGGCACCAGCCCTCTCCGCCATCTGCGTAGCAAGCGTAAAGTCCTTGAGCATCAGTGCCATGCGGAAACCCCCAGTATACCCATGACTACTCGGACTGTTGGGGTCGACGTTGGGAACCGGGCAAAACTTGTCGCATATTGTGTTTTGTGCCGATCCCGCGTGCAGTACTTCGTACAGCTTCTTGGGGTTGAGGCCGGCGCGCATGCCGATGTTGAACGTCTCGGAGCAGGCGATTGTGAGGATGCCAGAGAGATAGTTGTTACAGAGCTTGGCTGTCAAACCCATTGACGGCCTACCACAGGGGATAATCTTTCCGCCCATGAGGCTCAGGATGGGATGGATCTTGGTGACAAAGTTGGGATCGGTGGCATCGTCGCATCCGACAAAGAAGGAGATGCTTCCCTTGACCGCGCCGATGACGCCTCCACTAACGGGAGCATCATAGAAGGAGGCAGTTGGGAAGTGTGTACTCAGATGGTCCTTGATGCAGAGAGAGGTCGCCGTGTCGATTGTTGAGCAGTCGATCAGAAGCTTCTCGTTCAGAGGGACGGTGCTGAGCGCTTCGGGGCCCGAAATGTAGACTGACTGTACGTGACGGCCTTCGGGAAGCATGGTAACGATGACTTCAGCACCCTCAGCAACTTGAGCCGGTGAGGAACATTTTGTGATTTGCTTGGGGAACTCGTTGTGAAGTTGATCCATGGCCGCCTCGTTGAGGTCCAGGATGCGGATGAGCTCGCCATGAGAAAGCTTGCTGACGAGATTCTTGCACATGGGCATGCCCATCAACCCAAGGCCGATGAAGCCGTATGTAGTGGGATTCTCTGCAGAAGGCATCGTGGCTAGTGGAATGGGTCTGGAGGAGTGTTGATGACTGGAATATGGAGCGTCTGGAGCTGAACAAGGGTTGATTTGTATGCGAGGAAATCGTTTCCTGGCTCTCTCTCTTTGCCGATGTTACTCAGGAACTCTTCGGAGCGATTCTTCCATCTCAGAGAGCCCAGCGCCTTTGTCCGGGCGGCAATGCCATGGTATATTTTACTTCCCGAGGTGTTGTCGGGCCTGTCCGAGCGGACAGCCCGAGACGGCTCCACTTGACGCCGAATACGGACCCTCTTTGCGGGCTTGCCCGAAAGAAACCGACGGCGGCATCAGTTTATAACCAGGATTCATACCAACCCTTGCTAGCCGACAATTCAAGACATGACTTCCTTCTCGTCAATCTTGATTACCAACAATCACTTACTACAACTTCCTTCACATCCTCCAAGATGCCTATGACAATTATCCGCTCCTCTCGGCCTGAAAACGGCCAAACCTTAAAGAAGGGTCCAACCTTTACTGGCGAAGTCTGGTACGACAGCGTCCTGAACAAGCAAGAAGAAGGCATCACCATGGTCACGGCGACATTCACCCCCTGCGCCCGCACACACTGGCACCACCACGAGGACGGCCAGGTCCTCGAAGTCAAGGCAGGGTCTGGCTGGGTCTGTGATAAGGGCGGTGTCCCCCAAAGGTTGTCTGTGGGGGATATTGTTTGGTGTCCTGCTGGAACTATTCATTGGCATGGTGCTGATGAGGGGAGTATTCTGGTTCATCTAGCTATTAGCCGAGGCAAGACGACATGGTATGAGGCTGTTACAGACGAAGAGTACAACGCAAGATTGGGCAACGAGGGACAATGATGCGGCTCACGGCTCTCTAAAAGAAAAAGAAAAAGATGATTCGTGATGTGCTATTGGCTGAGGGTTATAAATACCTCATGTATTCAACCAGCAACGGCCATCACCGGGTAGACCAATCCGAAGTGGCAGTCACTCTCGTTACACATCAGTCCAGAACTTTCCTGTTGATAGCTCGATGGCAGTTATGTTGCACATGAACCAAGCTTGACCTCCCTTCATCCCTTTACTTTCGCCTTCCGATTTGATAATGTTGAGTGTTTCTACCATTGAGAGTGACGGTCTTGGCGTGTGTGCCCAGTACCAACTATTATGACAAGAGAAATTGAGCCAATATTAACAATACGTCAGGATAGGTGAATGTTGGTTTAGTTTTAGGTGCTAGAAAAGTATTAAAATACATCAAGGCCTGGGACACAGACTGCCTCGGGGTTCTCGCTGACACACTTGTTCCATGGTGCTAGCTGCAATGAACACCAATGGATTGCAAGGCGCGAGATGCAATGGTAAAGATTCCGGAATGCCGTGGTACATCGATGGTAGTTTCAGAAGAGACCTATGATAAGTCAACACTGTACTCTAAAAGTTTAACTCGGAAGACCCAAGATACCGGAATGCTTGCTGTGCCGAGCCGATTCAAGTGGTCAAGCAAATCGCCCAGACATTCGAGCGACTTGAACGAGCGCTCGAGTAGTCGCAGAATATCCAGCGCCCTCACAATATATGCTGGTTCAGGGACACTTTGAGTGAACAAGAGGCGACATTTGGAAAGTTGTCCGAACGATATAAGCCAGATCATGACTGACATGAAGGTTGTGTACCCAGTCGTCCAGGGAAGCGTGGATCCACGCTTGACGGCGATCTCAACAACGGAAAGGTGATTCGAGGCAATGCTGTCGAATTGCTGTGCAGCAGTCTCTCCTTCGCGGAGGATACAGCGGGCTGCGTGAGAAACCCGCAGATCTGAGGCGATCATGTTGTGTAGCAGCTGAGAAGGGTGCGACGATCCTCCACGACCGAGCCATGTTTGTTCCTGGATATGATTTGTGATCCCTCCATCCTCCCTCTCACAAAGACCGTATGCAATGTGCCAAAGTGAAATCGGACAAGATTGCTGATCGCTCTCGGGAGCTATGTCAGGCAACTGCTGATCAAACTCTTCGTTGTGAATTAAAACCGGTAAACCCAGCGTGCAGCTAACCCAGCGGTCAAGGAGATATGCACTCCAAAACAATTCGGCGCTCGAGTTCTGCTCGGATGCTTTGCTATGCAGACCAAGCTTTATGCATGAGCGTACAACCAGTTCAACAAGGTGCCAAGAGCTTCCGCACCCTTCCTCCAGCAGGGAGAACAACGCAAGTAGGATGAGAATTCGAACCGTGTTTGCAGATTCATCGTGAAACACTTGCTCCTTCATGGCCGCCTGCCATAGCTGGCATGCAGCGCTGGCATCAGTTAAAGAGTCTGTACTGGGGAATACTGCCCCAATAGCCAGAGCCAAGTACACATGGCAAGCTTCGCTAGGGTCGACGGGCTGGTCGCTGTCAAGACATTCCAGTGTCGAACTGATGTGTCGCGTATCGAGTATCTGAAACGTCGAGTTCACATGTTCCATGTAGCGCTCGAGATACCAGGAGCGCAAGCCCTTTGGGAGGTCATGTACCAGGCTTCGCCCATCTGGTGGCGAGCTGGATAGCATCAAAGTTTTTCCGAGCTGCTTTCTAGGGTGTGTATCGAGTGTATCATTTCTGAGCATAAGGGCGCTGTTGAGCATACGTGTCAGGTTGTAAGTCTCGTAGTCGTACACTGTGGCGTTGTTGAGGTCGGCTAGAACACCTAGACTCGGCGTCTGTCCCTTGTTGCTCGTGTCGATGTCGTGCACAGGCACCGGCTCGGCGGTATCATGACGACTCTCACCTTGAGTCATACCGGGGCTCGCGTGTACACGGTCTAGATGTGCATGTCTACCCGCGGCGACCTGGGTCTCTAGACGCGCTACTT
Organism: Fusarium protoensiforme; assembly: GCA_011320165.1. Lineage (NCBI taxonomy): Eukaryota > Fungi > Ascomycota > Sordariomycetes > Hypocreales > Nectriaceae > Fusarium > Fusarium protoensiforme. The sequence goes on along the minus strand of JAANQP010000563.1, from coordinate 101,706 downwards.
CAGCTTCAAGTTCCGCGACAGTCCTAGAACCGTCATGCGTCAGCTTCGCACTGCCCGCCTTCCGAAGATTGAAGACTGAATAAGGCATACCGAACGGCAACATGTGATCCGCTGATGAGTACCTCTCTGTTGCAGGTCGCATTGGCCCTCAGGCAATGGGAGCATTTCGGAATGCCTCGATTACACTTTCCAGCTGTTAGCATTAGCATTGTCTGTTAGGAAATGAAGGAAAAATTCGGAGACCCTTTTCTTTTGCCGGCGACATCGCAAACAAGCATGACTAGCACGCGCAATATCCATGTTGTTCATGGTCGATCAATGTCTCCTGGGTTTCTGAGTGTTAAGACAGGGTTACTTGAAACCCCGCAAACCCTCCGTCCGCGGTCAGTTAGTGGCCGAGGCGGCTTACATAAGCGGATCAGCCTGCATAGCTCAAAGGTCTACTTAGCTCCGCGTCCCATTTCTTAAAGGAAAACTGCAATGTTAATGACGCTTTTCAATCACGTTTAATATGTTGCACTGTCGAGGCTATCGGGTTAGTGAGAGCTAGGGAGAGTTAGAATGTGGTTATCTTGTTCGTGATATCTTTAGGTATAGGGTGGATTTAAAGGAGAGAACATTTCAACTACGGATATGAAAAGGGGAAACAAGATAACAGATATAGCAAAGAAGTACCTAAAATACGAGGGGAAAATTAGTAAATTAAAAACTATATCGAGGCTATAACTAGTAGTAGCTGGCTTGCTAATACTAAGGTTAATAATAGTAATTAGTATAAATAGCACTTTAAGATAGAATTGTTTTTAATAACTTCCGGCGATTGAACACGTGGTGCAATATCAATACCTAAAAAAGTCAAGCGTAAAAGATCACGTAAATCGACGAGTTCTAATTAAACAAACCCAATTAGCCAATTCATCGAAACATCAGCAGCACAACTCTAACATCTGCATAAAAGGTTGATTGTCTTGCGCATCCAGCGCCGCCGCACAAACAACTTCGGACTCGTATCAGAGAAATGTACTATAGCAACTGCCATAAGAGAAACATGTCTTGAGCAACCTACTACATTGGTCAACCGCTCGAAGGCCTTTGCACAACCAGCAAAAAATCACAGCCATATGCAAAAAACATACAACAGCGGGGATTCGCTGGTCGTCACCGACCCAACTACTAATCCGCCCCTCACTGGCTTATCTATGGGAGAGCGGACGGGATCCCGAGTTCTCCAGTGGGTATGGTCGTATGTACCAAGCTTCCTGGATTTCAGAGGCTATACTGACAGGCAAACGGCGTCATGGTCTTTGTGAATGGAATTATGGTAATGATGAGATGTTTCATGAAATGGCTAACTAACCCTCTGGATCCTTTCGTTGTTGGGCGTATCAAGATTGGGCCAACGATTCATTGAAGAAGGGACGGCCGCATTGGAATGATCTTCATGTGAGGAATATGTTTTTAAAGCCTAATCGATGTTCGACGAAACTGACGAGAGAAAATAAGTAAATGATAAGTGAGTTACTTCCATTCACTGTGACTGAATGACTGCGGCCTTGAAGGGCCCTCAAGACTGATCTGGTTTCGCAACAACAGATATTCAACCATCGATACTCAGCACTTATCCCCATTGCTGCACGACCCAGAGCAGCCATAAATACCACCAACCTTTCCAGCATCGCTCCCGTAAACATCCAGGCCTTGGAACCAACCATTGAGAGTCTCATGCAGATAATCCAAGTTTTGGGGGGCACCGTTCCTGCGACCCTCGGCGGAGCAGGGGTAGTCAACAGTGATTCCCTTGCCTCCATTGAGGCCGAACCCCTTGATGAACCATCCGTTGTAAGAGCCAATAGCTCGGACGGCATTTCCTCCCGCATTGTCCAGGGCTGCTCGAAGGACGTGGGCTCCGCAGTCGACGTTGTCCTGGATAGGGTATTGACAACTGGACTTGCCGTTCTGGCAGTTCCGCGGTTCGCATTGCATCAAGCCAGGGGTAGGCCCACCGGCATCTGCATTGCACGATGACTCTTGCATGGCGAGGAAAGCGAGGATGGCAGGGTCGATGTTGTACTTTTCTCCAGACGACTTGAAGTACTGGTCGTACTGGGCACACGACCTTCCGACTCCGTTGTAGTAGTCCTCGAGAGAGATGTGCTTGAGGCCGTTGATGTCAAGGAAGGGCGGGTTCCATCCTTCGCCGTCGAGGCCGGTGTTCAACTAACCCTCGCTTCCGTTGGGACCGCAGGCGTCTTGGCCGCCGTGAGTATCGTCGCAGGCTCCCTCGGCGTCAGGGTTGACATCGGCAACGACAGAGCCAACGGTCACTGCGGAAAAGATGGTGAGATAGCGAGTGAGAGAAAGCATCATGATAAAATGAGATGGAAGGGTGTCCTGAATTCAAGTGTACCAATACTGTGCGGCACTGAATTAATTATATACTAGAGTTGTCTGGCAAACTATCGACCGATGCAAGCTGGCCCCCTGCGGTTTGGTAGATGACATCGTCGGCCGAACCTGGTTCGCATTGAAGAGTGAAACACGATGGCCTCTGCGTACCTGCCCATAGCGGAAGTTGTAAGACTGCATGAAGAAACAATTAATGACAGTGGGGGTGATCTGCTGCAGGGTTACATGAGGATCATGAAGGGCCGATCTGCTTACTGCCTCTTCGCAAATAGTTGCTGACTGGTCGATCAGCTCATGTCGCACCGGGGACACCGAGTGTAACTATGGAGTTGATTCTGACTCTGTTTCATCTTATACATGAGCCGTCATTGTACTTTTGTGATGCCTTGGACGGGGATTCTCACCTCCACGCGTGTTTCTTGTCCAATCGCATTCAGCCCCAACTACCGGGGCCGGTTTGACATATATGTGTCGATGCCACATGCTCTTGTTGGGTTGTCACGTTTGTGGACATTCTTCACAACAGCGTTCAATTCACTTGTCCTTGTTCCCATAATCTCGGATCATTTTGTCTATACCTAGATGGGTGTCAGCAAAGGGCCCATTGAACGAGGATGAACAAAACTCACTGGACTGCCCGAAATCCATATAAATACTCCAGGCTCTAGTCTTCAGGAGATTCCTCACGTTCTGGCCGGTAGAGATCATATGTCGTCACAGTCTCGCTGGATTCTCGGCATTGAGTGGATACTATAAGAAAACCTTATAGCGAGCTTAATCTATAACTGCGATTAAGCCGCAAAGACAGGTTGCAGTTATGTTCACTAATCATATTGCTTGCATTATATACCAGGCTGGTACAAAGTAAATGCATTATAAATTCTCCCGAGATAGATAATATTCTATCAAATGTTTACAAATTAACTAGGCTACCATTTGGAGATATGTCACATCAGGCGTTTTAATAATCAGTCCGCTTATCACATTTTCTCCCATTGGAGTTAAATATATTTATGGTATTTGCAGTTCAATCAACCACTGTCCTGCAACAATTTACCTCTACCTAGAATGGCTTCGTTTAAGAATGTTCTTCTCATTGGCGTACGTCTTCTCATACTTCCTGCATGACCCATCGCGCTGAGGCTGCCGCTCCTCCAATAACTCGAAACCCATCCAGTGATCGCCAGCATCCTACTGACCAATTTATGTCTTAGGCGGGCGGAAACCTCGGCGTTCCCGTCCTGAAAGCATTCTTAGACTCTCCTTACAAAGTCAGTGTTCTGACCCGTACGGAGTCAACGTCAACATTCCCCGAAGGCGTGCCCGTTTTTAGAACAGACTACGCCGACCTATCCTTGGTCCAGGCTGCCATGGAAGGCCAGGATGTCGTCATCAGCATGGTGGACGGCATCGCGGCAGGCGACCAAGAGGTATTCATCGATGCCGCCCTTGCCGCTGGCGTCAAGAGATTTTTCCCCAGCGAGTTCGGCCCCTACTCGCGGGATGCAAAGTTCGCCGCGCTGAACCCCTATGTTTTACCAGCCAAGACGGCAACAGTTGACTACCTCCGATCGAAAGAGGCCGAGATGTCTTGGACCAGTCTTGTCACTGGCGCGTTTTTTGATTGGGCCATGGAGGATGGATTTTTCGGGTTCGATATCGCTTCTAAAACCGTCGGTCTCATCGATGGCGGCGTGTCAGTTTTCACCTCTACCACGCTGCCGACTATTGGCAGAGCTCTTATTGCGTCGCTTCAGCATGCCGATGAAACAGAGAACCGATACGTCTTTGTGTCATCGTTCAATGTCAGCCAGAAGCAAATTTTAGATGCAATTGAGAAAGTCAGCGGCGAGAAGTGGGCTGTGGAGTACCTCAAGTCTGAGGACGTCATCGCTAATGGCCAGAGGAGGCTTGCAGCGGGCGACTTTGCTGGAATTAAGGACTTGACCAGGGGAGGGGCATTTGGAAAACAGGCGCTAGGTGATTCAAGGCCGTATGGGCTATGGAATGACAAGTTAGGGTTGCCCAAGGAGGACATGGAGCAGGCTCTTGAAGCCCTACTCTAGATTCAAGGAGTCTACCCGACGTGGCTCTACCTTTCATAAGAAGAGTACCATAAAGGACTGTCTTTTATTATTTTCAGTGATATGGGAAGGCTATTATATAAGTGACATTATATAAAGAAGTGAGTTTTGACAATACGAAATAAACGATACCAACAGCAACGAAGCCTCCGCCTCGTTTCGATCAAGTCGCAACGGACTCTGGATTCACACGTGCAGGAGCCTTGCTATGGGATGCACAAGTCAAGTTAAACCTGGCCGTCGTGCTGAGATTAGGGATGCCGAACTTTTCAGGATTCGAGCCTGACACTGATTGTTCACTCGCCCAGACAGTCGATCGCACCCAACGAGCTGCCAGAATTTCGCGGCATTCGACTGATGTGGCCTGTTGATTTGATGCCCCTTGTTGCATCATCTCTTCAACCTTCTGCGCCGTCAATGGCTTCAACGCGATGGGGCATTATATCGCAGTCCTTTGTCAGTTTGGCCGCAGAAGTGGGACCTCCATGCAAGAACTTACAAATTATAATCAAGGCACAGAAGATTAGTGATCGTCGTTTACTGATACCACCGAGAGGTGCCTGAACCTGAATGGGCGGGAATGATGAGTAAACATTCATCCACGTCATCCGAGCTGAGGAAGAACAAAATGGTCCTGTCCGAAGCCGAAAACCCTCCGGTGCCACTAAGATGCGCAAAGGAAGCGCCGTAGACGACGGAGGGTTTAGGGACGACTAACAGGCATATAACCCCCCCCGCAATCCCGTTCTCAATGCTGAGGAGCAATACAGTCTCAACCTGGCAATATCAAGTCATAATCTCGAGGAATTTTCAACAATACCAATCATGTCCAGTCGTCGCATCTTCGTCATCGGCGCCACCGGCGCCCAAGGTCTACCTGTGTGCCGCGGTCTCACAGCAGACGGAGCTTACAGCCTGCGAGTCCTAACTCGCAATGCCAAGTCGAGCCGTGCACAGCAGTTGGCCAATCTCGGCGACGTCGAGTTCGTCGAGGGAACATTCGCCAGCGAGGACGACCTCCGGAAGGGCTTCTCAGGTTGTTGGGGGGCCTTCGTCAATATTGATGGTTTCAACTGCGGCGAAAAGACGGAAACCTATTGGACGATTCGTGCCTACGAGCTAGCCATTGAAGAAGGGATCAAGTTCTTTGTTTTCGGTAACCTGGATTACGTCTACAAGAAGAGCGGCTACGACCCAAAGTTCCGCTGCGGTCATTACGATGGCAAGGGTCGCATGGCTGAGTGGATGCTGAGCCAGAAGGGGAACAGTGGTATGGGCGTCTCTGTTTTCACCACGGGCCCGTACATTGAAATGGCGGTCTCGTCGCAAACAGTCATGACGCCTCGTGTTGAGGATGGAGTCGTCACTTGGAGGGTTCCTCTCGGGGATGGCGCAGTGGCGCACGTCTCTCTTGACGACTGTGAATATTACGCTCGCTGGCTTTTCGATCACCCCGAGAGGTCTGACGGAATGAACTTGGAGGTGGCCATCGACCACATCTCCTATGCCGATCTTGCTGCGGCTTTCCAGAAGGTGACTGGCAAACCCGCTCAGTACATCGACACGCCCATGTCGTTGTACTTCGAACACGTGCCCATCTCTGATGAGCCGGCCGGGTACAACGCCGACCCTAACGATCCTGCGACGATGACGTTCAGGGAGAACTTCACAGGGTTCTGGACAATGTGGAGTAATTCTGGTGGAAACAAGGGAGTCATCAAGAGGGACTACGCGCTGCTGGATGAGATTCATCCGAACAGGATTCGGACTGCGGAGGACTTTCTCCGTCGAGAGGAAGAAAAGCGACGTTCCCTGGGGCTCGGAAATCTTTTCGAGGCGATCCAGAGTAATAGCTTGAACTCGATCTTGAAGCTCGGGGAGGACAGCAGGAAGGGTAAACTGTAGTACGGGGTAATAACCACGGAACCTACTAGATTCGGCTGTTTAGTTAGATATCTACTCAATGATTTGAGACGGTAAAGGACCTCATTATGGCTTTTGGATCAATCATGACTCGGAAAAATGGATGCGTGGACGGGGAGAGTAAAGGGCGAAGAGTTTGCGGAAGGCAAGGTGCTTGTACCTTACTCAATTGATGGCAATGGCGGTATTGATAATGCTACCCAAGAGTACTCCATAAGCGATGTCCACACAAAGAAATGCCTCAAATGGGGACGCAGTTGAAATGCAGTCGAAATGCCATCGAGTCTGCCTTGTGTCAGTGTGTTGTAGACTTGACAGAGACCTCCCTTGATCGAGGAGCCCCGTTTTTGTTTTTGCGTTCTTCCAGATATGATTGCCGTAGTGGTACTTGTGTTAACTCTATAGTATCTATGGCTTTCTACGAAGGTGGTTCTGAAAATATTCCTGAACATCTAGCTCGGTGGTCCAGATGTACAAATGTGGCCTGGAAATGACCGTGAGGTTCAATAGGTAAAGCGGATTTTAATCAAGCTAAGTGTTTCTTCTCGACATGGGCTAGGCTGAAGGGTGAGATGTTGAAAGAAGGGCAGAAAAGATATGTGAGGTCGTTGGGTAAGAGCACAGTGAGTAGGTGGGCAAAGATGGCAGAGAATAACTAAGTGCTGAAAAGTATCACAACCGTTAGCCGTGTTGGTGAATAACGTGAATACCTGCTATAGGCAGTTAAACGCAAGCGGTTCCATGTGCATATGTTATCTATTTAACTCTCAAGAGTTGCGGTACCTGCTGCTCGGCCCTTTTCGACGGGAGTCATTAAGCCGCAATACTTTGGCCCACGTGAATCAAATAGATACCTAGCACTGGGAGTGCTTGAGGTACATAAAGATAACTTTTTTTCGTTTTTTCTCCCTGACAAAATGATCAAACTTATGCAGCAGCAGAAGAATATGTACACCCCGCTATATAAATACCGAGGTTTCTTTCTTTTGGGGTAATCACGTGCAAAACAGCAGTCATTCCCCAACGTCATGCGATAAGCGCCAAGAGTTCAGGGAAGATAACCTTACCATTCAGCCCTAGCAACAACAACATCAACAACCAACAACTCTTGGACCTCTACCGCCGCTTCGTTCATTCGCCCGATGCCTCATTCTCATCATCATCACCATCCTTACCACCATGTCGAACACCTTGATAGGCTCCCCGACAAGACGCTGGTGCAGATCTTTAACTGCCTACCGAGTCACGACCTCTGCAGCGTCTCAAGACTAAATAAGCGCTACCACACCCTCGCAGACGCTGTCCTGTATAAGACAGTCCAATTTCTCACGCCGGAGCTGCATCTCATCTTCAGCGAGTCCCTCAATTACCGGCCGAGACGCGGCTCGGCGATCCAGGATATCAAGCTCGCTTATCCCGCATCCACTCTCTCCCAGCTCATTTCCGACACATCCTTGCCATCCAACAGCATATCCCAGACCATTTCTCGCATGTCCAACTTGGAGACGCTGGATATCGCCGTGCCGGTTTCGCTACTGCACAGCGTAGGACACCTTTTCAACAGCCCGTTCGACCTGGCTTGCCTCAAGACGTGCACGCTCTTTTACCAGGATGAAGAAGACCAGTATTGGGATTTGCAAGAGAACATCCACGTCTTCGCTCATCCTACACTTGAAACGCTCGTTATCAAGAGGGCGAAGCTGGACGATCGCGGCTTTGACGTTGTTGAACGCCCGCACGAGACCGCCCTAAGCAAGTTGCATCTCATCGAATGCGACATTAACGATGATGCACTCTCCGACCTCCTCATGTTTCCAAAGGCTCTCAAAGAATTCGTCATGACCCATCCTGAAGATCCCTCACCCGAACTCGAGGAAAGCTCTGATAGTATTAGAGATTATTTCATGGCCCTCAAGTCGGCGTGTCACTCACTGGAAACAATCACGATCGACTCACCATTCCTGCGCAGCTCGAGGGCTCTTGCCCTGCGCGACTTCACTGTCCTCAAAACTCTGCGGCTTAACTGGGACCATCAGCTGTATGGCAAATCCTCAAAGAGGCCGCGCCTGCATTCGGTTGGGCTACCGCCGAAGCTCGAGACTTTGGAGTTCTTCAACGACCTGGGCACCGACGATGAGGTCACGGATCTACTCGTGAACACGATAGAGAACGTCAACTTGATGGCCCGGAACCTCAAGGAACTAATTGTGAGGGTAGACGAGTGCGAAATTCCCAAGGAGGTTTTAGAAGCTTGCAAGTCGCAATCGCAGTTACATCTTCATGTGATTGGCAGCGACGAAGACTCAGATTAGATCATTATACATTGGATAGACTAGTACACCGTCATAGAATCGACAATGTCAGTAGGATAACTAGAGAACGCAGCATGTTGAGCGTGTGTGGGGGGTCCATCTATCTTATTTTGTTTGTTTTTTTGGCTTAGATATAACTCTGTTCTCACTGAAAGAATAATACAATTCTCTTGATTGCTCAAGGATGGGATCAAAGGCTATCAACTCTTGCATGCTTTGTCTACTCTGGCAGCTGAACCACAGATTGTGCAATTGACGAGTCCACCGCTGCTCTCCGTATCCCTGGTACAGGTCCTAGACATGTAGCATTCGACGCAAGCAGCTGCACAAGTTCGTCGAGGTCAATAATGATCTGAGGGGCCGGCTGAGAGTTCTGCTGAGGAGTATTAGTCCAAGGTGCTCTTGATGGGTCGATGGACTGGATTCCTGTCCCAAGAGGGGGAAGAGCCTCGACCGGGACGTTAAACACGGAATAATCTCCATGTTCGTGACGCTGCAACTCTACAGATGAGTCTTCGATCTGCTGCTGTTGATAGTGGGTCTCGGTAGAGGCGCGCCCTAGACCGCTCTGATTGTTGGCCTCATGAGCAAAGCCGGTACCACGTAGGTAAATGCCCCGGTCCTCCAAGTACTCTTCAACATCCATTGCCTCGAGCCATTCTCCCTGAAGCGGTTCAAACGCAGTCGCCAACCTAGTCCTAGTCTTTCCCTTCACAATGCTCTGTACTGATGGCGATGGTAATCGAGGTATAATATCTTGGTTCCCCTCAACAACACGGTACATGAGTGGCAAATGTGGCATAGAATGGGGGAGGTAGCGGTAGTCGTCCGCAACGAGAGGGAGTGATAGAATATTGAGGGACTCGGATTTGAGCAGCTCCTCACCAAGAATATTTAGAGGTAACCTTAAGTCTAGGACCCGGCCCTTGGGCCCAGAGTTGCCTGATAGGATGGTGAAGACACGCTCGAGGCAAGCTCGAAACAGCTTTTCGGAGAGTGTGCTCAAGATGAGGTCAGCAGAGCGGATTGTGAGGGCTATGGTCTTAGCTGGCGACTGGTTTTGCAAGTCCCCAGGGTCAAGCGGCATCGCTCTTGGTTGTTGTGGTTGCATGTCGGAATCTGTGGCTTCAGGAGCAAGCAAAAGCCTGGAAGACTTGTTTGTGTCACTGGCAATCGTTTCCATTTCCGAGGCCACTTGATTCAGGCGAGCAACAAGTTCCGACGAGTCGCGTACCTCAGGTAAGCCTAGGGCATGCTTATGGAATCGAGAAAATGTTTCCAACGCCTGATCGAGGGCTTGGCTGAGCTGTTGGTTGCGAGTCCTTTCCTGGTTGAATGCACTTTCTTTCCGGGCTCGGTACGTCCTCTGTGCCAGTCTCATGCGCGCTCGCTTATTCTACAGTCGCTTATTAGCTGGAATGTTCAGCAAAGTAGCTGTCTGTTGCTCCACGTACCTCAACTTGGTCGTCTCCGGGCTGATCGCGGGCCTCTACGCGGGGCCGTCCGCGTCGCGGTACTTGGTCATTTGTCATTGTCTTTTTTGTCTTTAATTGTTGATACAACTAGTCGGTGATGGAATAGGGGGAAATATTGACGAACAGAACAGCGTGAATACGTCCTGACTTGCTGATAAATCCATGCTCAACCCCTGGACAAGACAAATTGCGGGGCGGTAGATCATTGCTAGGCCCTTTGCGGATGTCATTTGCCTTGATGGGATGTCGATTGGACAAATCGTGGATCATCGCAAGTTGGCTATTTGAAGTAAATGCTCTATAGTTGATGATTTGAAGGCGGGTTGACATTGTCAGCCTATTTGTCAAATGCATCACGGGATGAAGGCTTGTGAAAGAGAGGGAGCAATATGGCGGCTCCCTAGAGTCACTGGAGTATGATAAATAGGCACCCGGTGCCCTCTTCGAACAGCATTCCCTTCATCACTTTGCCATAAAAACATTTTCTAAATTGCACATTTTTCCACTTGTTATAAGAGCTCGCACTTGGCCCAGCATGATTCCGACGACACAGAAACAGTGGATTATCCGCGGAAGCGATGGCTTTGACTCTCTGGAATTCCAGAAGGAAGCCCCTGTCCCCTCGATCGGTGACCAAGATGTCCTAGTTCAAAGTATTCTTGTTCATTCTCGGTCTTCGTTTTAGGCGGCTGACCATAAATCGAACAGTTCACGCCGCTTCCCTCAACTTTCGCGACCTGGTGATTCCCAAGGCAAGCCATATACTCATTATCTATACTTCGATGATGGCGTCTAACCACAAGGCCAGGGACTCTATCCGTTCCCGTTAAAGGATGGTATAGTGCCCATGAGCGATGGTGCTGGCATCGTTGTGGCCATTGGCTCTCGCGTGAGCCGCTTTGTTGTTGGCGATCGAGTTGCCACCCTGTTCCACCAGCGCCACCTGGCTGGACCCCTTGATGCCAAGGGTCGACAGAGCGCTCTGGGAGGCGACCTCAGTGGCGTACTTCGAGAGTATGCAGCATTCTCAGAAGACGGCCTCGTTGCCGTTCCAAACAACTTGACGTTGAACGAGGCTGCTGCTCTGCCATGTGCCGCAGTAACCGCCTGGAGCGCTCTTTATGGGCTTGAGGGCCGCGCTTTGAAACCTGGGGATATTGTTCTTACCGAGGGCACTGGTGGTGTGAGCAGCTTCGCAGTCCAGGTACAGTACTATCAGTCTGCCACGGAGGGACTCTCGGGCTAATCTGGTGCAAGTTTGCCAAAGCGGCTGGTGCCCGCGTCATCGCGACCACTTCGTCAGCTGAAAAGGCAGATCGACTCAAGAAATTGGGAGCGGACCATGTGATCAACTACAGGGGGAACCCAAACTGGGGACAACTTGTCAAGAACTTGACTCCCAACAATGAAGGAGTCTCGCTGGTCGTCGAGGTTGGAGGACCATCAACTGCCAGACAGGTATGCTGCTTCCTCAGAGCCCTCTGGCTATACGCCCGCCGAGTTCTGACTCAGATCTGTAGGCCCTCGGTGCTTTGAAGCTCAATGGATTGATCTCGATGGTCGGCTCTATCGGCGCCTTCAAGTCGCCTGGCAGCGACGACGTCAAGGAGCCGACATTCCTCGAGACAGTGTTCAGCTCGTGCACAGTACGAGGAATCAGTATTGGATCTAGGATGCAGTTTGAGGAGATGAATCGTGCTATAGAGGTAAATGACATCCATCCCATTTTGGATGCGCGCATCTTCAAGATGGAGGAAGCTCGAGAGGCCTATCAGTATGTCTGGGATCAAAAACACTTTGGAAAGGTTGTCATACAGATGACATCCTTGGATAACATCCATGAAGTGTAGATATAACCTATAGACGGAGGGGAACATGGATATAAGACAGCTACATGAAAGATCTCCGACTAGATATACATCCTTTTATTGCTAGGCTTATCACGATAGTAAAGTGACTGCTTTCTAGACCTGAATACTCCCAAGCTCTTGCACCACATGCTTGATATACCGCTCCTGTAGTAGAATGCTTGTGTGAATATCACTCTCGTTGTCATTCAGTCCAATACCCAGGCCTGAATGATCAACTTCGCCATTTAAATACCCTTCGAGGCACCGTCTCACAACTCCATGGTATTTCTTCCCCGCGGCGTCCAAGACATCACTTAAGCACCCGGATTCTTTTAGTAGAAGCTCGCGGATACCCTTCGACTGAGACAGAGTAACTGTTGAGAGGTCCGGAAGTTCCAAGAGCGTAGCCAGAGGCTTCCAGAACATAGTCTCCATGAGAACTAGGCCGAGGCTATAGATGTCGAAAATCTTTCGAGAACGAATCGCGGTAGGCGCTTCACCCTGAATAGACGGCCACCGATAGATGTCCCACTCAGGGTTTGGATCAGGCCTTTCGGATATATCGTGTGCATCATGACGCGCATATTCAAAGCCAGTGACGATAGGTCGTTCCAGGTTGGGTTGAGAGCCATCCCAGTAAAAGACGATGTTGTCGCTATGGATAGCCTTGTGAAGCCAGTTGACGGAATGAAGATACATCAAGCTTGTAGCGAGCTTGCAGGCAATAGCCACCCTATCAGAGAGAGGAGGTCGGGTAACATGGGCGAATAGCCAGTGTAAGGACCGTGGAGCGTATGCGCCATCTGTGTTGTCCGGCATCTGAAAGACCCAGCCCAGCCGACCCATTCTTCCCGGACCTTCTTTCTCGAGCAAGTAGCCCAAGCAATGGGGGGCACAGAAGTCATCCGATTTGGGACAGGCCAGAAGATTCGCCAGTTGTGCTGATTGCCGTAATGCAGTCGGGGGGATGGCCATTTCCAAATGCCCCAATGCGTTCCTAGAAAGCTCGCTGTGGTAGGTTTTCCATTCCACCCATACGAGCCTCTTTTCGCCTCCCTCCGGTGTGTATGTGGCCACTATTCGAGACTGATTTCTGGCTCGTTCGTAAACCACGCAGTCCATGGGAATAGACAAGTTGGCAACAACATCAGTATGAATGCCATTTGTGTTGATCTCCTTGAGCCTTGCGAGATTGTAAAGTAACTGAAACCCATCGGGCAGGGTTCTATCCGGGCCGGAAAGCCCCAGAGACTGGCTGTTGGGCAGCAGGAGAGTGGCGGTCATGAGCTGTTTGAGCTCCGCCACAGATCCCCGTACCTGCACCATTTGCATGTGTATCTCCTGAGTCAGCTCTTGTAGCTGTCTCAGCTGATGGCCCTCCACGAGGTCACGGAGTGAGCCAATGAGGCTACCAAGACGGCTGAGTAGGCTATCGAAGTGCCTTTCATCCACTAACCTCCAGACAATGCGCTTTGGGTTCCTAGCAACGACGCGGATTCCTTCGACCGCTTCCATGACGTGGTTTGTGCCAAGTGGATAACGACGCTTTCTTCTACTCTTCTCGTAGACCAATCTCAACGAAGAAATCTCTTCTGTGATGGTAGTCGACCTTGACAGACCAATCTCGTCGTTTGGTTGAGGCCTGAGCTCATTGTATTCGGTGTTGAGGTCAGCGAAAGCCTCTAGAACTGTTCGTATTTCCGAAAGCACCACCATCACATCCATTCTAGATATGCCCAGCCCTTGCGACGACTCGGCTTCAGTTGAGGCTTCAATCAACCCTGCCACCTTGCCCCAGGCAAGCAGCCGGTTAAATTCAAGAATGAGCATGAGACGTCGGGTTGCACATCTCTCGGGCATGTGAACCGTCTCGACTAAGAATGTGAACCCTATGTGAAGTTGGCGATTAGCATAGAATCGACCAGGCTGTCTTCAGATATCGTACCTTTGACGCAACCATCGAATAGTTGAATCGCCAATGAAGCAGCACCCAATGCGACGCCTGTTGCATTGAAAGGATCAATCGGCATGGTGACATGAAGTTTCGAATCAAAAAGCATCGAATATGGTATAATTGAAAGCTTGGAGCTGGGACCGTGTGCCTGAAGTAGCGAGTCTGTGTCGGAGCATGCACTGCCTTGATGAGGTTGTTATCGACTTTGCCGTGGTCAAAGTGTGTAACATTCCTAGTGGGTGAACCAGGCTGTGTTTGAGGCCATGACACAACCTATGCATGGATAGCCACAGTGGGTAAACAATGACGAGAAGAAGAGGGAACAAGCTTTAACAACATCTCCTCTGTTTCGGTCGGTCCATACCGCAATAGCAAAGCGGTATGCCGATTGACGTTGAAATCAGTTGGCCAAGAACAGCTCCGGTTAGTTCCAAATGGGTGGCTAGAATCGTCCTCAAGAGAAATTTTCAAGGCGCGTGCCATCAAAGTGCAGAAGAATAACGAGTAATACACGGTTCTGAACCCCCCTGGGCTGCGCCATTTTGCCAAGAAGTTCTAGCCACACCAGGCAACAACAACAAACGGGGCGAGCGGCATCAAGTGCCAAGATGGTATGAGGGGTTGCTACTTCTAAAGGGGTTGAAAGAGGCTATTCTACTGGCAGATTTCAGCCACCCTTGTCATTCAGGATAAATGAGGCGAGCGGCATCAAAGTGCACAGGCGATGACTGGCCGCCACTTGCAAGGGGATTGAAGCTGGCGGCTCTATTGGCGGACAGCAGGAGCGCGGCATTCTCAATTTGCAAGTCTCAAATGGTACACTCCTGGGTGGGCGTTGAGTTGGCTGCGAACACAACCTCGTGTTGACAGCCTACGACGATAGTTGACGCCTTTTCTCCTAAGTGAGAACATTATCGCAGGCACCCATAAAGAGGAATTGAGATATTTGGGCTGCGTTTCTGCTCTCTAAGAAGATATAATGTTGGACTGGCAAACAGGGTAGTATATTGATATGAAATTGGCAGCTAACAAATAACGATCGAAGTTCAACGCGTCCACGTCCGTAACAATGTGCAAGGTCCACCCCTTGTTTGTCCTCTTGCTTCAGGGGCAATCAGCCACACGTGAGGTCCGAGGTCGCTTACTTCATATTCAGCACTGCTTCCCACTGAACGCGGGTGGGAGTCCCACTCACTCCTTTCCTTTTCGTTGTTGTGGTGTCGTCAGATGTAACATCGAGAGCACATTTCCAGCAACACTTCCCTTCGTTCGGGCCACTCTTGTCGTGACAACCAACACCCCATCTCTTGTACCTTCACACTCTTAGTATGCTTGAAGAGTCAGTGTTTTTCTGAGTTATGGGTTACAATGGTCGAATTCACCCCAGAGCAGTGTGAGGCTGCCATGTCGGTCTATTTCAGAAGAATCGAGGAACGCGGCAAAGCATTGTCCCAGGACGACATCAAGGTAATCCAGGATATTCTTTGCAAAGCCAGTAAACCGACATGGAGCGCTCGGCCCAGAACATACGCCGTATTGCGGATGATCAACAGGGTCAACCTGATGGATGAATTTGTCAACAAGGGGCTTCTCGACTACAACTTCCCTTACGGTAGAGATAAAATCCCGCTCGAAATCAAGCCTCAGTCTGCCAGGAACAAGTTTTTTGAAAAGCAAAGTCTTGTATTGACCGATGTCAAGGCTGCCGAAGATGGGAAACACGCCTCACTGGGTGAGTGATCTATGCTCTTGACTTTCATCGTTGCACCCTCGGGCTAATACCTTCCGCTTCGTTCATATTAGCGGTATATGCTGACCCCCATTTCACCATTCTCGGAAAACTTGGAGGCGGCGGTCAAGGCATTGTTGAGAGAGTCGCCAGTAACCTGTCCCTTCAGGAGTACGCGGTGAGGTTCTACCGTCCCATAGGCATACAACCCATTCTGACTGGAATCCTTCCCAGCGAAAAAGTATGCTTCGATCACACAAGTTTGAAGGCTCTCAAGAAGCAGAGACGGCATTCAGAAACGAATTAAAAACCCTCAGAAAGCTTTCACATCGCCACCTTGTCAAGTATGTCGGGTAAGTAGACCTTCTACTATTGTCCTATACTCGACTCTAAACCAAGGTCTAGTTCATATACCGATCTCAGGGTCTTTGCAATCCTCCTGCTTCCCGTTGCAGATATGGATCTGAAAACCTTTCTTTCTCAAAACCCATTTCCAGAACGTGAACTTTCCTCAGTACGCGGGTATTTCGGCTGCATTACAGCCGGAATCGCATACCTTCACCGGTCCTCCATCCGACACAAAGACCTAACCCCACGAAATGTTCTTATCAAGGACAACAAGATCTTTGTGGCTGACTTTGGTCTTTCTCTTGACTGGTCAGAGGTCTCAAAGAGCAAGACTGAAGGCCCCAAAGGCATGGTAACGAGAAATTACGTTGCCCCGGAGGTTTGGGATGAGAGTGAGCGAGGGTCCGCTTCTGACATGTGGCCACTTGGCTGCGTATTCCTTGACATGGTGGTATGAACAACCCCTGATAGTGCAGGATTCTAAATGCTAACTGGAGAGATCAAGACGATTCTAAAAGGGAGATCGTTGCAAGAGAAGTTGCAGTTCCTCGAAACCAACGGGTCCAAGGGTAAAAACCCGAGGGAGAACTATCACGCCTATCAACTCTGGATGCGAGAATTGCGAAAGCTACAGCCAGGCCGAGACACCAAGCCCTTGCTGTGGACGGAACGACTCATCTTAATGAATAGTGACGAGCGATGGACAGTCGATGCATTGCTGTCTGCAATTAAAGATTGCGAGGACGAGGAGGACGGCTATATGTACCACTGCCTCTCTTGCGCCGACGATACTGGGAGTGAATTTCCCATCATCTCTGTGCCTATTGGGACCGAGTCTGACGATAATGACGGAGGTATGTAGAGCTTCCCATCCTTTGACAGGCGGTCGCTGACTGTTCAACTGGAGACACCGTGCCCAATTCGTGGGGAGTTGAAAGTGTCGACAGAGGTCTATGCCAGTCTGTGGCCCGTGGGGACGAGAAGGATGTTGTGCTCTGGCTGAAAAGATGGGAGAGGCGAGTCAGCTCTTCTACCGAGATATCGAGCTGCAAGGCCCTGCATACTGCTGCAAAACTGGGCAAGACGAGCATCATGAAAGTCCTAATCAGGCATGGTTTCGAAGTCAATAACAAGATTGACGGCTGCACCCCTCTCCACGAAGCGACCTATGGCGGCCATTTCGAGGCCACACGGCTTCTATTACAGCAGGATGCGGATCCAAACATTGTTGACCACCATGGGAACACGGTTCTCATAGCAGCAACAAATATTGGATACCCAGAAATTGTCTCCCAGTTGCTCATGAAAGGCGCAGATATCAACGCTGTTGGCTCGTCCAGTGGAACCGCTTTGCACAATGCCGCATTTCGATCCCACACAGAAATCATTGGGCTTCTCTTGAAGCACCGCAACGTCAAACCAAATATCCGGGACGCCGGAGGCTTCACGCCGCTCATGGTGGCTGTGAGAAAACGCTCTGAGCTTGTCGTGGAACTCCTTCTGGAACGCAGCACTGATGCTGACGTCCAAGGCTTACACACGCTCAAGACCGCTCCGACACCTCTTCATGTAGCGGCTCTGAGTGGAAGTGCTGTTATTGTGCAAAAGCTCATCGGTCGTGGAGCTCAAGTCAATGCCAAGCTGGAGAATGACTTGCGCGAGACGCCAGTTCATCTAGCGGCACAACGAGGAGACTTACATGTTCTTGAAGCCATGTTTAAAGCCCAGGTTGAGCCAGATGCTCCAGATAGGCACGGACGAACGGCTTTGCACGTGGCAGTGAGAGAAGGCCACTTGGATCTGATACCCTGGCTGCAGCAAAAGGGATTCGATATCGACAAGGCCGACACCGAGGGGCTCCGCCCTTTAGGACTCGCATTTAACAAGGGCGATCTCGATATGGCCAAGGTACTTGTTGACCAGGGTGCAGACATTAATATGATGCCATCCACAGGGAAGGCATACATCCACACGGCTACACACCGTGAAAGTTTACCTGTTCTGGATTTTCTAATCGGACATGGGGCATCTATCGATATCCGCAAGCCGAATCAAAATACCGCCCTGATGATCGCGGCCATGAGGGGGAGCTGTGACGGCATATTGCGACTGATCAAGGCTGGAGCGAATGTTGAAGCCCGTGGTACCGACCACTTCACTGCGCTCTGTTATGCGGTGCGTAATTCTCATCATGAAGCCGTTCAACTGCTCCTGGATAACGGAGCCGACTATCATGTCCGAGCCAGTGGGTCCAATAACTTGCTTCACATTGCCGCAATGAGAGGCTTGGTCTCCATTGGGGAGGCACTGCTCAAAATCCGGGTTTCGATGACGGCAAAGAATTCCAAAGGCCATACCCCATTGGACATAGCGAAGGTGCAGGGCTATCAAGAGTTTGTGGCTCTGTTGGAGGCCTGAGTGCCAGAGAATAAGGATGAAGTGGTAGTTAGGCCTTCCCGGCTTTCTCGACGGACGACGGCTTAGTTGGTAGGGTAGGACTTGGTGGTTTCAGGTGGTCGTAATATTCCTAGAAAATCAGACTGTCTTGAAGGAGTTGGCTTGGTGAGGGAAGTTTCGGCAAAGAGTTTAAAGTTACAGAATTATTTCCCCTTTGAGTTGGGAATGTGTTCCTTGCTACCTTGGTTGGGACTGATTGCCTTCCTCAGATGGTTCTACGAGATACGCTTTTCTACGTTTCCTTCCCTGCAAGTACTTATGAGGCCCAACTAGTCAAATACGGATATTGTGTTTGGCTTGTGCTCCCACTCTCAGGCTCGCAGTCCCCACCTTGAGATATCATCCCAAAGAGTTCAGCTGGACCAGACATGATGACCGTCGAGAATATGGGATAAAGGGCACTGTCAAACCTGTGGCAGAACTGAATTTATGAAAATCTAGATTCGAGATCAAGTTCATCCAGAAAGACCAACCTAGCCTTTGCTCTTTTGTCGCAGCGCTTCTGT
Source organism: Fusarium protoensiforme (assembly GCA_011320165.1). Classification (NCBI taxonomy): domain Eukaryota; kingdom Fungi; phylum Ascomycota; class Sordariomycetes; order Hypocreales; family Nectriaceae; genus Fusarium; species Fusarium protoensiforme. The sequence continues at coordinate 82,662 of JAANQP010000563.1, read as the reverse complement.
CTTTGACGGCATGTTATTTTCGCATAGCTCCGGTATCTCCATTGCCCATTCTTAAAAGACAGGCCAGAGCAGCCCAGTCAAGAATAAGAATACATTCTAACCAATGACTCCATCCTTTGTTGTTTCTCTAAAACAACAAATCGTTATTCGGCTGCCGCTTATTCGCCAGATCGGCTGTCGTGTAACAGGTTTACCTTCGTGTTGGCTGCACGAAAGTCGCCATTTCTCTCGGCAAGACTAAGCCAATTATCTTTCTGCTTCAAGTGCGGGGTAAATACCTTAAAAATGCCAGTTTTCCGCGACCTTTCATTTTCGTCACTGGTCTCGAGATAACCACCAACGCAGCTATGTCTAGCCCATCGTATGTTGAGTTGCAAAGCCTCGCGTCCGATGTAGAGACACCAGGACAGGAGAATGATGTCAGAAACGACTCTCATAAAAAGCCGCATAGCACCTTGAAGGAGCAATCGCCTCCTCGACTGTGGAGAATCGGCGTCCCGGGAGTCTTGCTCACGATTCCTCTCCTATATGCCGGTAACTTGACCTCGTTCCCCTCGCTTGTTTACAAACTAATTTAGGCATAGTGTTACTAGGAATGGTGGCATCCCTCCACAACCAGAAAGAGAGCCCATTTGGCAACAATGTACGGGAGGCCCTCCAAGTTGCTTCGACGCTCTGGCCCATCTCGTTCGCCGCCGTTCTTGGGCCATTTCTCAAGACCATGGCACTCTACCGCGCTGAGAAAGGTTCAACTCTCGGGGCCCTGGAGTTTCTTTCGACGAGCCAGACCACTATCTCAGCATTCATCAACCTGGCCTTATTTGGAGGTACCTACGCCTGGACAGTTGCCATTGTCCTCATCTGGTGTCTCAGCCCCCTCGGAGGACAAGCCGCCGTCCGCTCTATCGGTCTATTCCCGAATTTGACCATGATACAGATTCCCGCTATGCACTATCTCGGCAGCAACATTTCTGATATGAATCCTTTCTATCGGAGTGGCGCTCCTGAAGGGGATATGGGCATATTCCTGCACATGGGCATACGGGAAGACCTAATATTTAACCTCAGAACCAACATCGCTTCAGTATTTTCAACACCAGATGTCTTAGTTTCCCATGCCAGTGGCTCTAGTGACGGCTTTGACGACGCTGTCCAGAGACTTGGGGGCAAGTGGCAAGCAGCCCGTGTCGGGCAACAAGATCTATGGCGCAACGTACGGGTTCCGTTCCTAGAGCTGTTGCCACACTACAACTCGGAGCGTCCGGAAAACTGGGTTGAGGTCCCTACAGATCGAGTCGTGTCATATGCATCGCTTATCGGTATCCCTATCCGCGGGGGCTCGGTTTTTCGAGCCGGCAACTCCACCATGAGAGTACGATCCCATTACATGACGCTATCGTGCGGACCAGCCTTTAAGGGATCGGCCTGGCTCACCCCTACGGCACATAAGCTTCTCTTTCACAACGTGAGCAATGAGGATAGTCTCACCTCTCAGTATGAAGGAAACTTTCCCATAAGAACCTGGCCTAATATTTTCTTGGACACGGTCAACGATACCAAGACCCTCAAGGAACATGCTCAGTTCACATATTACCCCCTCAATGATACCGAGCCCGCTATGAAATTGAAGCTTGTCCTTGGAGGGTCCTGTCAGGATGATCCTCTACCCAGGGTATTCTTGCGTACATGCGATGTCAGCACGTCCTACGTAGACGTCGAGGTCCGCTGCACGAGATTGACGGCATTCGACGACCAAAACTGCAGAGCTGCTCGACTTCGGCACACGCCGGGGTTTCCCGTGTCTGGAAATCTGACAGCTCTCTCCAACTTTGCCATTCTCAATGGCATCACCTGGCAGTTTCCTTTCGCGACGTCGGATTATGATATAGGCGTTCCTGGCCTGATAGAGATGTATCTCAAGGACCCCCCCCAGACTCTGGCGCGCTCGCCCTTGACGAATAGATATCCGGGCTGTTTTACCGATGTTCCTTTGGATGCGTTTGAAGGCCGTTTTGCCACCTCCTTGAATACCTTCGTAACGGCCACGTTCAACGCCACAGTCCTTACAGGCGCAGATGGTATGAGCCTCGAGAACCGTAATATCATGTGGAAGAATACGACTGCAACATGGTCCGAGTTCACGGAGAGCGTCTACACCCTGCACAAGCCCTGGTTCTCCGTCTGGCTAGTCTCGACGATAGTACTCTTTGTTGTCGCCATCGCCAATGTCTCCATTCGCGCAATGATCAGTGCCCCCGACTTCCTAAGTGGTGTGGCAGGGTTGACAAGGGACTCGCCGTTTATTGACGTGCCTCAGGATCGCAGCGGGGAGAGTGGTTCGGATCGGTTGAGAAGGTGGAAGAAAACGGAGGTTCGAATCTGTGATGTTCAGTCTACGGAGGAGATCGGAAGGATAGCCTTGACGACTAATTTAGATGGTGGGAGACTGGCTTGGAGGAGGGCGTATGAGTGAGATAGTCTAGAATCGTACATGACAGGTCCACATTACTAGTTGAGAAGGGGGAGATACAGCTGGGTCTACCATTGCTTTTTAGCAGTCAACTCGAAGCTAAATATACTGGAATATCGGAAATACAGTTCTATAGTGAATAGTGAAGCAGAATAGTAACCACCACAATCCCTACCCTATGCTCAACACCCCATCCCCATAAGGAGAAAGCCCCGACATCCATCAGAGAGCCTACGGCATGTGCATGCCGTCTTTCACGGGTTGGTAACCCTGGGTGTTACAGCCCTGCGCCTGTCTCGCACGAACTTCGTTGTCCTGTTGAACCAGAGCACAGCAGAGGCACCAGAAAGAGGTGCAGCAATCGGCCATGCCACTTCCCTCAATGCCATACTTCTCACGAATCTCTCCACGTCTCATCATATTGTAACTATGTCAGGTCAGCAGATATACGTTATCGTTGAAGGTGAAAGAAAACTCACATCCAAGCACACCCAGTAAAAGACTGGATGCCGCAGAAGATCATACACTCAGAGTTGGTGCTCTCGACGGGAACGTTAGGGGCGTTTCGCATACGATGCGAAGTACGCCCAAAGACTGTATGATGTTGCGTTTAGATATTACTGCATCGTATTGGGCATGGTTGACTTACGAATGCATGGCAAAAAGGTGCTGAGAAGACAGGAATCGCAAGGCAAGCAATCGCAGAGGCTGTTCTGCCACTCTTGGTTGTGGGACATGATGGCTATGGCGCTGTTGCGAGAAAGGAGTGACAAGAAAGGTACCTAGGCAAAGACAGGAATGGGATGCAAAAGAAAGGGAGCGACTAGAGTAAAACAGTCAAGTACACAGTCAGAAATAAGAGTCTAGAGGTGAAAACATTCTTATAGTCGAGCCTCACTGTCGTGCCGACAAGAAAAGGGTTAAATAATCGTATTCAATACGATTTAACATACAGTATGAAGCCGGACGGAGACCCACAATGGTCAGTTACAGAGAGGCCTCCTAGCATTGCTTCACACCCGGATTCGTCATTTTCATCCTTGAAGAGTCTAATTCCTGTTTATTTCCTCTGAGCTAACCCTAACAGCCAAACTTGGCTTGATCAGCAGTCAATAGCGCACAGGACATCTAATCAAGGAAGCCCATATAGCATTAAATTAGAGTAAACGTCAAGATTACGATGTGGCCAATCCGAGTCATGCATCTCTCTCACACTATGAGACACTGTAGCTTTGTGGATAGGCTTTGGCCCAACTTTCCTGAAACAATTCTCATAGCCACCGCGCATGCTCTTGGCTATACTACGGTCATAGGTTACGAGAGTGGCTGAGTAGTGTTACTTAGAAGAGTTCATCGATTCGTGAACAAGCAAGGACACTTCTGCTGCGAATGACACAGGCGACTTGACCATTCTTGGGGCGAGGGCCGTTCAGCCAAGTCGGCGCAATTGTTTCACGGCCGAGAGTATACATGGATGGGGGATTAAGGGGCTTTAGCATACGGTGAGTGGAGGGCAGAAACAGGTTGGTCGGTATCTGTCAATAAAGAGCAGAAAGAGAGGGCTGAGTACTATAGTCTCTAGGTTGGAGGTAAGGTCAGATATAGTAGCAAAGAATGAAATATTTCATGTCATTTTGACACTGGGCCTGACATTATGGCATCTAACGGCGCGATATCATCGCACCAACTTGGATAATCAACCGAGATTGGCTGTGCTCGTTCAATCATGTGGCTAGCAGATGAGCAATCGAGGTGGTCGGGCCACGGTTTATTCTGCAGAAGCATTCGATATGTTGGACTAGCTATGAAATCTGAATTCACATGTCAATCAGTAAGATGGTGGAACAGGCTTGACGCAAGCTTCTTTAGTAAGGATAAGTAAGTCACATAAAATGTTAGATAACTATAGATGCGTCAAAGCAGAGTTGAGTTTACAGATGTGTGAAGAGTACAGGGTGAAAAACAAAGAAATAGTGGGATGCAATCCGAAAATAAGACCAATAGTAGAGAAGAATTGAAGTAAACGATCCACTGAACTATACAATGTCTGGAGTGTCGATAACCGGCGGAGAGGCGCCTTGATTACCTGCCTTGAAAGCAGCTTCAATACCCGCAAACAAGCGGCAAGTCCACCACTATGCCTTACAAGACCAACACGTCGTCGAGTTGGCCTTTGTGCAAGAATCATCAAATAGAGGCTTCTGAGGGTAAGGGCACAAAATTTGCTGCTGAGTCGAGTTGTCTGGCTTTGTCACGACAATAGGTGTGTACTCTGGCTCTGTGCCGTTCTCAACCCAGGCTTGGAGCTGGGAGAAGAGAGCCTCGGGTTGGCCACCATTACCGCCCCAGCAGTGCCCGAGACCAGGGACGCGGTAGTACTTGTAAAATGAAGTGACGTTGCCGACAAAGTCGGACACTTGCTTGTAGTAGTGCAGGGTACCCCCGGGAGAGATACTTTGATCAGCCTGAGAGTTGTGAGCTTGTCTGTTGGTCCACATGTCGGCAGGGTAGTATTCTTACCAGTCCGTGATAGGTAATCAGCTTGCCTCCCGCATCTCTAAAGTCACGCAAATCAATCTCATTGGTCTCGAGATTCGAAGCAAAGACCTGCTTGACAGCCTTGTATATGGTATCAAAGTCCTTGTGGGTGATATTGGTGAGCGTAGCCGTGGGATCCTTCTTGACAAAGGCCTGGTAGGCAAAAACAACATTCGCTCGGCCAGCGCTAGTGCAGACTTTGCCGGTACAGTTTGTCGGGGCGATGGTAGGGAGGTCACTCCCAATATCGTAGCCATGGTACAAAAACTTTCCATTCGAGAACCGCGGACCACTCCATGAAGCATTGGCGACCGCCGCCGCCGCGTGGCTGATCCTGAGCTTCGACCCGGTAGTTGAGCAGTCGAAAGACTTGCCAACCTGCTTGAAGGGGTCAAACATCTTGCGACAGGCGTCGGTGTCACCGATGAGGCCATCTTCAACGCCATCTAGCTTATCGCAGGCAGAGATGGCGAGCGAGGTGATTTCATTCAGCTCGCAGTCGCGTGGGAACTGCTGGGTAACCTCCATGTAGAAGCTCGGCCAGATAGAATTGATATAAAACTCTGCCCAGTTGATGGCGGGTGCAGCAGCGATGATGCCGTCGAAGGCAGAAGGATATTGCTGAGCAAGTTTCATTCCCTGACGGCCACCCTGTGAACAGCTGTTCCAGTAGGAATATGATGGAGCCTTGCCGTATAGACTCTTGATCAGTTGCTTCGCAATAACAGCCTTGAAACAAATGGTCAACATGCATTTGGGGAACAGCACCTCACGCGGTAGGAGAATGCACTTACCTCGTCATTGAGAGATACCTGGCCAAAGTTCTGCAAAGCGTTGGTGTTGATATTCCCGGGGCTAGTCAAAAGCCAATCTACAGGGTTCGGGGATTCGGGAATGCCGGCATCCGTAGTAACAGAGGCAAAACCATTGGCAACGGCATTGATCATTCCCGCGTAGGTCAAGATATACCGTCCGGGCGTCCATCCAGAACCTCCAAGAGCCTGCAATCGTCCATTGTAATTCTCCTCAGTGGGCAGCCACGCTTCAACATGCAGAGTGTCGTTCTGGCCTAGATGCGTGTACGTGACGGTGACGTTGCAAAAGGTGACGTTTTCAACGTCCAAGGCAGGCTGAGAGTACGTCCATCCTTTCGGGACTTCGAAACTGTAGTTGGGCACGACATTGGCCTCGATGGACAAAACCTCTGCCCCGAGGAGTGTCGGGGTTGCAAAGGTCGAGGCGACGCAGCGGGTCATGTTTGCAGAGAGGGAGGCCATGATGAGTTGCTGATCCAAGACGGTTACCATCTCTCAGGGAGCTTCTCACGCTTCGACTTTTATAGAAGAAGAATGCCTTGGAGGCCGTTGAGGGAATGTGTGACAATGACGACAATTACCGATGGTTTGTCTAAAAGGATACCTAGTGGAACTAGTGAATGGGCCAATCTGCAGGAAACGTCACTTCTAAATTGTTACAACGGCAAGATCAAAGAAAAACCTTGATGTTTGCCTCTCTTACAGGTCTTGGCCCGGGGGGCTTGGAGTTGTCGTATTTAATATCGTATGTAATACGATAAATGGAGCCACCCGCGCCCACCTATAGAAACAATGCGACCACTCAGGTAGTCTCCCCTGCACACGTAATCCACAGCCCGTCCGAGTAGCTGGAAATTAGCGTCTTCAAGCCCCGGCAGTTCTCTCGGCGCCCCTGCCTCTCCCTTTCATCATGCGAGTCAGTGCAACTGTCAAGTGGAGGCACGTTGTTCCATCCGCTGAATGCGGAGTGCCGATGGGTCTCTCTTCATGTTGGATTATCGTACTTCTTCTCTCGCGTCGGGAGATGCAAATAATCATCAACCCCCTTGTCCAACGCCCGCCCGCCCGCCAGCATGAGCGAAGATCAACCTATCGACCATGTGCATTCCTCCTCGCGGTGTCCATGCCGTCCCACCCAGCGCAGGTCGCACAAGAAGTCCCGCAACGGCTGCCGCAACTGCAAGCAGCGTAGGGTCAAGGTGAGTTCCTCCCACAGGCCAAGCTTTTCTGCAGCCCAGCATACTGACACGCACAGTGTGACGAGAATAAGCCCGTTTGCGGAAACTGCTCTCGCTGCTCCATCCCTTGCGACTTTGATCCCGCCAACGCATCTGCCCCCTTGCCGGCGGCTGCTGCTGCCCCGAGGAGACGTGGTCGGCCCCTGAAGTGGACTTCAAGTCCCGATGATCAAGCTCCTAAATCAACACCTGGCCTGTCCGAATTACGCGAACCCGACTTATCCGCACCTGGGCCCGAGGTGCCCTTGAATGTCCAAGACATGCAGCTCTTCTACCACTTCATCACCACCACTTCACTTACACTTGGAGATGACGTCCTCTGGCACGACAAAGTGCCGCGTCTCGCATTCGAGCACCATTACATCCTCCGACTCATGCTTGCCATCTCAGCCCTTCATCTATCACGACTACGAGCCATTGAGGCAAGTAAGTACGAGGAGCTCGCCGAGGCTCATGCTTCTGTAGCTTTGCGCCAAGTGACGGAGCTTCTCCCCCATGTCAATCGGAATAACTGTTCGGCGCTATACATCGCGACCGTTCTGGTTTGCAATTATACCTTTGCAAAGCCGCCAGGAAAGGATCACTTCCTTCTCGTGGCTGAGGGAACCAAGGTCGCTTGGTGGAATCTTTTTCGAGGCGTGCGCATTGTTATCGAGACAATGGGTTTACCAGCAATATTCTCCGGCGTTCTTGGCCCTTTTCCTCCAGAAAATACAACAAAGCTACCGCCGATAGAGGACAGACAAGGATACATACCATGGGAAGGGCCTCTGTCCAGTCTGAACGAACTAATAGCCAGCTGCAAAGACCCAGAGCTTCAGAATCTTCAGAGCATCTGCGAGGGACTTGTCGATTGTTTCCGTGGTGTATACGGAACTGCCGAAGAGCCGGAGAGCAACACCCATGGGAAGATGCATATTGTCATGCGCTGGTTATGGCTTTTGGAGGATGGCTTCCTTCATCAAGTCAATAACATGATACCCCAGGCCCTTCTACTTTTAGGTCATTTTGCTGTTTTGATCCAGACTGTGGAATGCTTCTGGTTCATGAAAGGATGGGCACATCATATCATAGAGGGTATCGAGCCGCACCTTGGCTCGAACTATATTGGATGGATATCTTGGCCTAAGCGGCAAGTGGAGCAATGATACAGCGAGCAATTTCTCAGATCGAAAATGAATCGATCCTTGGACTACACACTCATGTTCGTCCCCGAATGGTCGTCCTTCATAACCCTTTGTCCATAACGGAAGCTAGAACTTGACAGCCTCTTATATGCATTCCCTTCATCTCAAAACCCGTGCTTAAGGGCGACGAGAAATACGAAAAAAAGTAGGCAATACGATGGGCGCCTGTTGTCTCCTTGCGTTTCAGGCAACGGGACAGTCCGTCGACAGAGGCACATTGAATAATAGCACCAGCGAGAAGGCCATGACCTTAAGCAGATGACACATGAGGCGGCATCAAACAGAATGAATCTAGAGCTTGAGACTGTTGGTTGACCTTCGCCCTAAGAGGAGCCGCAGGGTAGTCTAGGGTGGGCGATATCTTGGTGGAGGCTACATGCCGATGAATGCCGCAAGGATAAGTCACGGATTTAATTCGACATAAGTCGGCCATGGGAGATAATCATAGTTGAAAAGACTTGCAAAATCAAGATAATTGTCCTCGGAGAACTCCTCTCGACTAAACAGCTGACACATTGGGTGGCATTTCTAGCGTTATGTGGACAGGACACCAAGTGGAATAACATGAGATGATAAGCTACTATGTTCTTTGGTATTGTGCCCAATGCATTGCTTTGGAGATGCCACTGACAGCTTGACTGTGTTCCCATTCGCTTATCCTCATACAGACTCTCCATTTCACCCTCGCCGGGCTTCCTCGCACTCGTCAGCCAAAGGCGCATCCCCATTAGGTTGACCACCTTTGTCTTTTTGAGAGTCATATCACCACTGCAGCATGCATGTAAGACTATGGATATAATTAGTCCTGTCGATCTGTAGAGGGAGATAAGGGGGAAGCTTACAAGCTCAAAATAGCAAAGATAGCGCAAGAGTATGCGATGCTCTTTAATTCTATGAGAAGCGGAGCCAAAGTCTTGAGAACTTCGTCCTTGTTGCGACGGGAATGCTGACTCGGATCCTGCGAGGGCTTTTTCATAGTGATCGTCACGTTATTCACCGTCAGATCCTCCTCTTCATTGGGAGCCTGGATGAACATCAAGACGCCGGCCCCAAGCCAGAGGCATGTGGCGAGGAGCAATCCCCACCGTGCCATGGAAGTCCAAGGGCCTTTAGACAGGCGGGTGCTTGTGATAAGTGATACAACGGCCTGGATATGAAGACGATTAACCCTGAATCGAATGTTTTTGTGTGTCGACGTGGACCAGTTGGCAGGACACTCACCACTCCGATGTTGCACATGGCTGCGTTACTCAAACCCCCATGCTTGACCACGATGACCGCAGCAAACGCCAAAACGGCAATGGCAAAGATAATCTTGGCTCCTTCGGCCCTCTTGTTCTTTTCCTCAACGGTCTTTTTGGCAGTGGGTTGATCTGTCATTGTGGAAGTCTGGGCCGTCATAATGGAACGAGGAAAAAGGGATGGGCGAGTGAATGAAAATGGCAGTTGAATGTAGTGTGAAAAGAACCAGAGTTGAGTCTGATATAGACCTCATCCTCGTTAGGGAAGTCTGCCCATTTGTATAGCGGTTGTTAAGGCTTGGCTCGGCTCATTTGTGGGTGGCTTGCCACCGAGCCTCGTCAGCTGACGTTCGAGTTCCCATGGCAAGCAGCCACAGTCCACCGCGGCGTTCGAGACTCACAGTGCCAAGCAGATTTTTGGGACCGAGTTTGAAACTTGAACACTCAGCTGGGCACTTGAGTTTGGCAAGCGGTGTAGCGACTCAGCAAATCTGCCCAGAGAGGCTGAGGCGTCGTCTTGTCGTAGCTCGAGATTGGCGGTACCAATGTCAAGAGAATGGCGTGGCTGACAGGCTGTTTGACCAACTAGTTATGCTTAAAGGTTGGTTGAAGACAATCATGACTCTGCCGGTTTGGGCAGATTTGTTGAGGCGGTCTGGCATGTGGAAGACTGCTGTGCCCAACACCATGTGTCAAGTGAACCACCAACGTCCAAGAGACAGCAGTTGGATGTGTTCTCTTGCTGATGCTATTACTAATAATATGCTTATGTGGGCGTTAAGGGCGGACAGGACAACTGATCAGGCTCTGGCAGCAATTCAGCCACCATATCGTGCTAATGCTTGGCGAGGAGGCAAATGGGAAACTAGTTAATGGCGGTGGACCACTGGGCTTGAAAAGAGGCCCACTGGCCATCCGGAGCGTGTCACTTGACGAGGCTGTGAGTGTTTTGGGTCTTGAATATGATGATATCCTCGGTTGGAGAAGAACGAGGCTTCACAGGTGCAAACTCAGCAACACCCGGCCCTAAGTAACACAGAAGCGGGTGTGTCTTTATAAATTCTAATAGCTTCATGTGAAATATTGCCAATGTCTTGTCCAATCGAACCCAGCTCCCTGTTTGTTCAACCCTCCCGCAAACGTGTTGACAGGTTCTTGGTTCTCTACCTCCGCAATGTATGCTGCCGGGCACTCTAAGAACCACATCTGCGGTTGAGACTCGTAAAAATCATCAAACCTTCTCTGAAGCGCCATCTTTAGACTGTTTACGCTTCCATCAGGATGCAAACTTGCCCAAGGCTGTGTGCAGGTCTGGCCCTTGCACGTCTTTAGTACCATAATGAGAGCATTTAGGCGCAAGAGCGCCTGTTCTAGCGGGCGACCGGCGATTTGATATTCTGAGCGTGATTTGCTGGATGCTGCAATGTTTTGAGTTTGATGAGGATCAAACTGGTCATGATCAGCAGGGTTCCCATGCGTAGGTTAGGGGCACAAACCTGGAGGTCAAAGAACTCGGTCTCGTTTGTACACCAAACCGAGTAGTAAAGGCTGTACTCTTTCGCAACAATTCTCAGCCCCTTGAATGTGTTATTCATATAGACATTCTGCCACACTCCAGCCTCACGGTTGCGGTCACTGCGACCGCCATAGATTCCTTCTGGAACAGCCTATGATGATTAGAATCCGCTATCAACGGGAGGTGGGACAACTTACGGCACCCCAGTACTCAATTGCAGCGTGCTCATGCCTGTCTGCATGGTTACTGGAATCTTCCAGCGGCATGGTGGCCCCATCGGTATCCTTGTCAACACCGGCAATTCGAAGAAGCGTTGAGGAAACATCTGTGTGAGTGGTGACGACGTCGACAGAGCCTCCTGCAGGGATACCTGGGCCGCGGACAAAGAATGGAATGTGGATATCAGTGTCTGAATGGAGTCAGCGTTGCAAATCATCACGGTGCAATTGACATTCATACCATAGCCACACTCTTTTCCAGGGTTCATTCGGTGTTGCGAGATATGATATCCATTATCTGTTGTGTAAAAGATGTATGTGTTGTCCAGCTGACCAGACTTTTCAAGGCGGTCAACAATCTCGGATACCATTTCGTCAACTGACTGAAGGGCACGAAGCCTCTGCCGTTGATAGTGATCATTATAAGTCAAGGTTGTCTCGTTTAATGGAGGGAGATCCCCGACCCAGCTGGCCGCTCCCTCGATAGCTACGTTGAAGCTTTTCTCTCTGGGAATGACATAGTCGGAAAACAGATGTTGATGCCTCGGGGCGGATTTGGGTTCCTCCAAATAGGAGAGATCTCGTTCCGTATCAATGACCCAGTTGGAATGAGGCGCGATTGGCGAGACGGTCAGGAAGAAGGGATCCGGCTCTGCCAAAGCTTGATCTAACCAGGCAAGAGCTTTTTCGGCGATGACATCTGTCGAATACTGGCCTGCGTAACTCACAGGCTCCTCACCGTTGTGCGTGATCTTGGCGTTCCAATACTGGTAGGTAAACGGGTCAAGCAGAAAGTCGGAGCCGTTAAACCCTTTGGCATAGGGCTGGTTGAAATTGTCGACGGTGTGAAAGTTCCATAGCTTGCCGGTATAGTAGGTGTTGTATCCAGCTTCCTGCATCCAGACAAAGAGATTGTCGTCGTTGATTCCTTGCTGGACCACCTTGGGATATCCTCCATGAGGTGGGGAGACATTGGTCACGTTGTGGTTGTGAGCAGCTTGGCCGGTCCATAGAGTAGCCCGAGAAGGGCAACATAGGGCCACGGTACAGAAATGCTGGTTGTAGCTCGTACCCTCGTTGACTATCAGGTTCTGGGACAACTTGTTAGTTCACCCAATACGACACAGCCAAGTTTGCGATACTCACCGTGAGGTGAGGCATGTGCTGGACACTCTCCATATGCAAGTCCTGGTCATCTGTCAAGATGAAGACAATGTTGGGCCGGCTACCGAGCGCAGCCTGCACAAAGAGCAATATCGCTGCGGTGAGTGCCAACATGTTGACGGCAGTGTTGTAGGGGAATCAGTGATGAAGCCGACATGGCCAGCTGAATTGCCGGTTCTACATAAATCACCTAAATAAGGCTAGACAACATGCTCGATATTGAGCTGGCTAATGGTGTCGCAGGGCCGATGGTGCAATTGCAACCTGTCTGTCCGATGGGCGACTCCGATCGCCGATGCTCAACCTCCGATGGGGGCCGACGGCTCCGATGCCCGACGGTCGGCCACCCCGGCGCCCGATTGCATCGGAGCGGCGGGCTTTTGGTATCCTTGTTCCATGGTAGCAAATCCAGCGTTGGCTTTACATGGGTCTTGTGTACCACAGCTATCGGGAGTTAGGGACCAGCAAGAGCCATCCAAGTCGCAAAACATCACAGGATTCTAGACACTTTTATTCTAAATTGTGCACCCAAGTGTCGACTACGCTATTCCCTTTGATGAATAGCCAAGATGGTTGCGCAAAAGGACAACACGATCGTTGAGGTAGACGAGCAAACTCCCCTGTTATCGCCTCATTGTGATGACAGCAGTAAGCGAGAATACTCCCAGAGTTTACACAAGCGTTGACAATCTTCACAGAAGATGAAACACCACCTTCGAGCATAACGCTGGTGGTCTTTCCGATCCTTCTGGCAGGCATGTCCCCCATACTTCACCAAAAAGCCTCGTTTACTGAACTAAACCAGGCATCTTCTTGTCAAACGTCGTTTCATCGGTGGTAATTGCGACTAACCAGCGCATTGCGTCTGAGTTTGGGGCCCTCTCTTCGGCGGCGTGGCTCTTGACCATCTACACGCTAGCCCAGTCAGCAAGCCAACCCTTGGTGAGAACAAGAGGCACCATCGAGAAAGCCGTGCTTACCATGTGTATAGTATGGAAAGCTAAGCGATATTTATGGCAGAAAAGTTTGCCTGGTGTTTTGCTGGATCGTCTTTGGTCTAGGCTGCCTGGTCGTGTAAGTTGAAACCTCCCAAAACATGCAGCGGCACTCACCACTTCTGATAGGGCGGCTGGTCAGAGTTACTGGCATCTACTTCTGGGGCGTGCTATTAGCGGAATAGGAAGCGCCGGGAAGATTGCACTGACTTCAATCATTGTTGCTGGTGAGTCACACCCCCGGGTTGGGTACTACGTTGCTAAAGTGTATAGACGTGATTCCGTTGCCGAAAGTGGCACAGTATCGAGGTTATGTGAACTTGACAGCCACTATAGCTCGGTCTCTCGGAGGTCCAATTGGAGGATGGCTTGCTGGCAGCATTGGCTGGCGTTGGTGAGACGGCTAAGAGAAGCTTCCAAGGATGTCGACTAACTAACTCTCGTGCCCAGGCCGTTCCTTATCCAGCTTCCCGTTGCATTAGCTGGGCTGGCTCTTGTGCTCTGGAAACTGCCCGAGCCGAAGGAAACAGATCTAGAAGAGGATGCGGACTCACAACCCACCGGGTGCAAGATATCCCGAGTCGACTTTGCAGGCGCAGCAATGCTCGTTGCTACTGTTCTCACTGGTCTTTTGTCGCTGGACTTTTGCACCAAGCATGGTCTGGGTCTCGTCGTCTACAGCCTGGTTGGTTCATTTGTGCTGTCACTATCACTATTCTGCGTCACTGAAAAGTACTACGCTAAAGAGCCAATCTTGCCGCTGGAGCTGATCTTCAAACGAGAGGTTCTGACATCATACTCGATCGTTTGCTTCCAGGCGGCTGGCCAATTCGGGGTAGGAGACCTTCTATAGTCTTGTATCGAAAGATTGGATGCTAATATTATGTCAGTTACTATATACAATTCCCATCTACTTCCAAGTCATCGGGCGGGAGTCTGTTGCAACCAGCAGTAGTCGGATTGTCCCAGTCGTGGTGGGCAATGCTTTCGGGACAATCGCCAGCCAGCGACTCATCACCAAGACGCAACGGTATAAGGGTTTGACAGCTTTTGGAAATCTTGTCGGCTTAGTTGGGTTCTCTTTGATCTTTCTCCGCTGGAGAGGGAGTACACGGTGGTTTGACGCATTGCTTGTCGCCCTGCCTGGTACCGGTATGGGCATCATACAATCCACGACTTTCGTGCATCTCGCCGCGTCTCTGGATCGGTCTGAGATTGCTATTGCTGGAGCATCGTGGTTTCTTGCGCAAAACATTGGGGTTTTGATGGGTGCGAGTATCTCAACAGCCACGATCAACTATGCTCTCAGGCATGGACTGGAGACACTGATGCGTGGCGTGGAAGGTCGAGACGAGGTATGTGAAGCTGTGAAGTAATCGATGCGGCCAAGGACATGCTAAACATATTCAGGTCATCAGAAATGTGACATCAAACGTAGAATATACTCAGAACCTGCCAGATCATCTCTGGGTTTTGGTGTCCAAGGCGTATATCAGGGCGATTGCCTCTTCAAACAGTACGTCAATCCACGCCGACAAGACGATTCCCACACTAATCAACCAATTAATAGTTCTATCTGTGGGATTTATCACCTTAGCATTGGCAGTCACTCTTACCATGCGAGAGAAGCCATTAGGAGGGTAAAAGAAGAGAGGTGAAGCAGCGATGGATGGTTGGCAATTGCAGCACAAAGATGCCGGGGGTTTCATAGTTCCAAATGGTTTAGTGCGGTGGATGGAAATAAAAACATGGCCCGAAGAGGTTTAACTCGATGTTGTGATTTGTAGTTGAATGACGCTATTTCGGCGCCTCGTTGCGACATGGCAAACCTCACGCATAACATGGAGGCCATGGCCCCAATAGGATAGAGCATTAGCATTCACGATTCTGCTGAGATACCAACAACGCTATGGATACCAGCGGCGTGCAAAAGAAAAGAGGCGCCACGGTAAAGGCCTGTCTTCGTTGCCATCGACGCAAACAACGATGCGTAGGCTTCCCCGCCTGCTCGAACTGCGAAGCCGCAAACATCCCCTGCAGCAGAATCTCCACACCTTCCATGAGACGCCTAGGGACTCTATCGAAGGAGGAACTGCTCAACAGGATCGAGATATTAGAAAACCAGGCTTCTAGCCGAACGGATTATGACGAGGCGAGCCCGGCGTTATCACAGCAGGAGGACGATTGGGAGCCAAGCTACGACTCAACCCAAGAGCCACCTGCGCAGGAGAGAACGAGGCAAGTTCCACGATTCTCTCCCGAAATTTCTACGACATTACCTACTACAAGAGATCCTCAGCAGGGAAGCATTACCATCAGCAATGAGCAACAAAGGACGCCTCATCAGGAGACAATATGGGAGACAGATCCTGGGCTTCGGAGGCAGATTCTGACGACTTACCTGGAAAGCATGCACCGGCGCGTGCCCTTTTGCGATTACACCGAGATTCTTCAGACGAATGAACTAGGCCCTGATGCTGCAGCGTCAACAGACGCGGACCGGGTGAAACTCCTCCGACTCTGCATGTCCCTCGCCATTGGGGCCGCAGTCAGGCAACTCACTGGGGTCTCGCCCGGACCGCGACCAGAAACCTACTTCGCTAGGGGATTGGAGCTTGGAGACGCAATAGAGAAGACAGACTTGGCCATACAGACTGAAGTTCTCCTTTGGACCGTGCTCTACAAGCTCCGCGCTTGCTTCTCATCTGAGGTCTGGTATCTAATCGGATCCGCGGTGCGGACGGCCATCGATGCCGATCTTCATCGAGAACATCACTACACCAGCCTCATTGCTGAAACCGCCGAACGGCATCGGTGTTTGTTCTGGGCAGTATATGTGATAGAGAGAAACACTTGTTGGTCTCTCAAGCGCCCATTCAGCCTTTCAGATCACGACATAGATACCAAGCTACCCACGCCGACGACACATCCGATATTCCTGGGCAGTGACGATATTTACCGCTCGGAATCACAAACCGAGTCACAAAGACCACTCGACACAAGGGTCTTTATCTCCACAATCCAGCTTGCCAGAATCAACTCGCATGCCTTCATCCAGCTATACCGAGTTGATCGGGAATCGATAGACCGGGAGCAAATCCCTCCCCTCCTCGATCGACTTTATCAGTTTGAGGCCTATTTACCGGATTACAGCGCGCCCGATTACGACTTTCTTCAACTGCACGTGAAGAAGTCGGTCTGCGTGCTTATAGAGCCGCTACTCTCCACGCTGCATCACTCTGACTATCTAATCAAGACGTGCCTCGAGGCGGCGGGCAGCGTGTGTCAGCTCTTCAAGAAGCTCCGCCTGAAACGCTGTCTTGGATATTCCTTCACCATGATTAATTCGGTCTTTGTGGCCGGGGTAACGATATGGTGAGTTTTTACAACATGTAACCTCGAGAAGACTATGCACTGACACGGCCAGCTATGCCGTATCCAAAGTCCCCAGTCTCTGGACCCCAGCGAGAGCAAACGACCTCCGGGTGTGTTCATCATCATTATACGCCGCGGCGGAGCGAAACTCGGCTATCCGCAAGTACTGCGACACCCTGGATGCTATCATCGAGGCTGTCTCGGAGTACGTGGAGCAAGTCCTGAGTTCCTCGGGGCCCTTTACTGGCACCGGGAGCGTCATCAGCTCTCCTGCTGAGGACAAGAGTCCCCGCAACGCCTTTGAGAGGCTCGGCCATTCTCTCAAAGAGCTCAAGTTTGAGTTCCCTTCTCATGCTTACCCGGAATACCGCCTGGACGATGGCCACTCGGAAGCGGCGTGTGTCCATGCGGACCTCAACCTGGCCCAGTTGGATGCGATCGGCATGTTTGGTGATGTTGACTTGTCATCGATCCAACATCTATTTACAGCGAGTTAATTCCCAAGTAATGGCAGAATTTGGCAAGAAAAAGCCTTCAAAGTTTCTTGCATCCTCTATACCCCGTGAGATGGGGCAACAAGCTGGCTTGACCAAAGGCCGACCCTTAGCGCTATTCGTCGTCTTGCGTCATCTGGGATGGTTCTGATGCCATCGCTCACTTACAATTCTCTGCATCGGCCATCGGAAACCACCTCCTATGGCCGATAGCTTCGGGCGTCGACTTTGGTTCCAGTTTGAAGATATTCCATGCAATGCCACAACAACACCAAAGAATTGCGCCATCAGCCTAGTATTGAGCGATTGCGTCTTGGCCATTACAGTCAAGACTTATAGAAGGTCGGATGTCGGCAAATCTAAGACAGGCCAAACAACATCTCAATATCACAGATCAATACTGAAAAGTTTCTGGTTAAG
This sequence comes from Fusarium protoensiforme, assembly GCA_011320165.1. NCBI lineage: Eukaryota > Fungi > Ascomycota > Sordariomycetes > Hypocreales > Nectriaceae > Fusarium > Fusarium protoensiforme. Next base: position 64,991 of record JAANQP010000563.1, on the reverse strand, counting down.
GCGACAATACAATGGTTGCCCAAGTTTCTACTCGGTCACAGGCCGCAACTCCTGCAGAAGCTTCGCCCAACATGTCAACTGAGAAGATCCCTCAAGGCCAGCCATCTTCGGAGGCTCTCATAGTTGCCGACTGGACTCCCAAAGCGGAGGCTCATTTACGAAGAAAGTGAGTATGCTCCCCGTTCTATCAAGACCGACTAAAGATTAACCAATGTCAGGCTTGACTTTACGATCCTACCCATGCTCATGCTTGGCCTCTTTGCACTTCAACTCGATAAAGGAAACCTCGCCTACGCCCTGACCACGAGCTTCACAAAAGACCTCGGTATCAACAACAACAACGTCAACTATGGCAACCAACTTATGCTTGCCGCCATCGTCGTCTTTGAGATTCCGTTCAACATGGTCCTCTCGAGGATTGGCCCTGCTCTATGGCTCACCATCCAGATCTTTGCCTGGGGAACGGTTGCGACAGCTCAGACGGCAATTCACAATCTAGCAGGTTTTTATGCAACCAGATTCATTCTGGGTATGTGGGAGGCTGGATACCTCGCTGCGTCGTTGACCATCCTGGCATCGTTTTACACTAGGAGGGAGATGGCTATGCGAGTAACTCTGGTGTACGTTGGCAACTACTTTTCCAGCGGCATCGGTGGCCTTCTCGCAGGTGCCATCTTTAAAATCCCAGAATCATCAGGACTGCAGAAGTGGCAGGTATGTTTGTTTCCTCTACCGATATGGCATTCATTCACTGACTTGAACTTGCTTGCAGTGGCTGTTTCTCATCGATGGGCTATTTACCTTTGTTGTCGGAATCTTGTTCATCTTCTTGATGCCTCGATCAACTGATAACACAACCCCCCTCTGCGGCCTTCAAAGTCTCAACTTCTTCAACGATGAAGAGCGCCGCATCCTCAACCATCGAGTAATTCTCGATGATCCCCGCAAGACCGTTAAACTCTCCGGCATCGGTCCCAAGAGAGTCCTACAGATCGTATTCACGAGCTTCCGAATCTGGGGCCATTTCGGCGTCAATGTCATCTCTCTCACGCCCAAAGGAGGACTCGGGGTGTATTCACCCACCATTATCAAGAACCTGGGCTTTAGCGCCACTACTGCGTCCTTTCTCTCCTCTGTTCACAATTTTGGGGTCTGCATTTTTGCCATTGCTGTTGCATGGATCAGCGACAAGACATCCCGCCGAGGTCTTCTATGTCTGATCTGCGCAGTCTACTCCATCATCTTCTCTGGCGTTCAATATGCAGTCGTCAGGAGCAGCGACGTGTGGCTCAAGTATGCAATTCTCACCGTACTCACATCCGGCATGGCAGTCTCCCAGAGCATCAACGATGCCTGGTTCAGCGTCAACACGGCTCACCCCCAGGAACGATGCATCGGTCTTGCACTTGCTGTTGCCGGCTCCAACCTTGGAGGTTTATGCGGACAGAACATCTTTGTGAAGAGCGACGCGCCGTACTACTACCATGGATTCCTCAAGGTGCTCTGTATCTATGCTGGCAGCGTGGTGCTGATTGCAGGGCTAATGTTCTACTACTGGAACGAGAACCGGAAGCTTGCCAAGGAAACGATTGCTGGAGAACTGGTCACTGAGCATGGAGTATCGGAAATTAGCCGAGATGGTGGCAGATCAAGAGTCAAGAATCAACTGTAAAAGCCGAGAGTATAGGAGCGCCACATAATGCAACAAGAGACAGAAAGATCTTAACAGCAAGAGCTAGTCTTTGCACAGTCACTGGCATTTATTCTCGCCTGCCTCCATCTTAGCCCAACTGCGACACGGCAGGGCTGAGTGTTCTGATCAACCTCACTCTGGCAGGTCGCCATATGAAGATAACGTGGCAAGAATTAGTGCTAGATTATGCTAAGCCCATCTGATAGGTACTTATCCCGAAAGAATAAACTATGCGTTATTTTTAGCCCTGTTTATGATCTGCGCGTAAGCATAGATAGTGCCATTGTGGGAATGCAATCTGATCATTTGATGCGGAAATTCGTCACCGTCCACTCACACGTTCCCCCGTAGTCATACCCCGATAGACAAGCCTCTTATTCTCACTGTATCTTTATATCCGATCTCGTCTCACTGTTGTCTCCTCAACAGAGCAGAGCTGGAGCACAATCTCACCCAGCTCCCAAATTCACAAATCAAGCCCTCCGCCGAACATGAACAATTTTATCGAACCTCTCAATCCTTTTTCTGACCCCATTCGAACCCTACCAGGGTGTCGTCCCTGCGGCTTAGCTTGGGACAAATGCAAGCTGAGCCTGCAAAAAGCCAACAATGGAATCATCGTCTCTTTCCAGCTGGCTGACACGACCTGGGGCCGAAGGCTGAGGCAGAAGGATGGAGGACTCCAATGCAATCTTCAAGAGCTCGAGGTCCTACGATGGATCGCGGAAGAGGGAGATGCAACAGATGGCGCCATTTACCTGCGAGACTTGGACATTGTGTATGTTCCGCAAAAAGAGTATCCTTGCCTGTTCCCGCATCAGGCTGCCACGTCTCATAACGTCTTGGAGATACTATCTGGTACTGCCGAGGAAGAGCTGCGAGAGATTGGAGAGGTGGCAATCCGAGAATCTGCTGTGTTGCTATGTCCAGCGCCAAGTTCCTGCTGCACATCCTCGTTGCATAGAGGCGTCAGTGAAGAGGTGTTCAAGCTGGCGGCATACTGGCCGGTAAGGCAGATTTCCTGTGCCAAGCCGGCGGAAGGTATCATCGACATGGCACCAGTAGCCATCTGTCGAAATTATCCTCTCCGTAACCAATGTACCATGCTCCAAAACGGAGAGGCAGCGATCGCGAGGGTGCCCACCGAGATTCGGAAAACCATGGCACTGGACACCTTGGCAGGTACTACCAGATGGATACTTGAGAGAGGAAGAAACAATCCTGGAACATCGATTCACGCCTCCTGGATGAACGACATGGCCTGCGTGACCCAGCCGGCGGTGCTCCAGTGCCAGCACAGAAGGGCCACTGCCTCTCCTACAAGACTTTACGACGCCCACGACCGAATTACCACGACGAGTATCTTTCCAAACGACATCCAGCCCTTACACTACATTGCACTATCTTATTGCTGGGCGGAGTGGACAGATAACGAGGCACTGAGGGACAAACTCGAGGAGATCTCTCAAAGGCTGAGGATTCGATACTTCTGGGTCGACAGATGGTGTGTAAAGCAAGACAACGACGAGGACAAAGCAAGAGAAATCCCACGCATGCAGGACTATTATTCAGGAGCCAGTGGCTGCGTAGTCCTAGCAGGACCTGCCGTTGAGCCCTTTAAATGTGTTCCGCGACATGATGGTGTGGTCCTCAGTGCATTCCAGGAGGTAAACCTCAACTCGGAAGCACTGATATCGCTGATCTGCTCCAAATGGGCGTCAAGGATATGGACCCTGCAAGAGGCATTACTGTCACGGCAGATGGTCTACGCAATCAGGGATCAACTGATCGACGGTGATTACATCTCTGAGCTGATTGCATTCGTCGAGACGTTTGCTGAGGTCATTTCCAACCCTGGTGGTGGCGATGGAGAATGGATAGGCGGCTATGGGTGCTACCGCTGGAACGCAAGAGCTCCGTCTGTGGTGTACCCACGACAATTTAGGATGATGGAAGGGTCACAACTGCTTACCATTATTCGAACTGTCTTTGGCGGTGAGCAGCAACACAAGGAGCTGAAGCAAATACCCCATGGCATTCCCATGCCGTTTGAGGAAGCCTTGACCATTTCCGCTGGCAGAGGCGCCAGCACAGAGGAAGACTATGTGTACGGCCTTCTTGGGATATCGGAAGGGGGAGCAACCATGCAGGTCCAATATGACATTGCGTGGCCAACGATGATAGCCAAGTTGCAACAAGCCGGCATGATCACGGAGTGGCAGCTCGCCTCGGACACAGTCAGCAAGCTCCCGGGGATGAGCTGGCTGCCTAGCATCAAGCATGGCTACGGTCCCTTCCAAAATCCAGGAAGAGCCAACGCCTATGTCCGTAGGCCAGCACTCTCATGGTCAGAGCAAGGAGCGATGGTCGCCGGGGCACTTTTTGAGTGGTCTGAGGTTGAGATGCGGGGACTATGCAACAGCAGCGTCCACGGAGGGGGATGCCATGCTGCAATTGGTGTAATTCGATTTCCGGACGTGCCAGGACTAACTGCAAACGTAGCTGGAACCATGCACGCGAACTACTACGATATGACAGAGGAGAAGATGCGGGGTGGTACTCATATCATGCTGTGCAGAGACGTTGACAACAGGACGAGGTCTACTGTGGCGATGCGGGTTGCAGGGGACGTTGCAGGCGGAAACGTCTATAGAGAAGATGGATATGTGTTGGAGCTCCATCGTTGGGTGGGAGGCCATCCCGGTTTGTTGAAAAGTCGGCAATGGAGAGTTGGGAGTGTGCCGTTATGAGTTGGTGGTTCATTTCAGGCTACCTAGGGTTTGCATGTAGATAGGAGGTGCAGGACATGGTAAGATGTTACCATATTGTTAAAATGACAACTCAAGATTTACCAAGTTTCGCTTTAGGGATATCACGAGAAGGTATGACATTTTCTATTATTCCAAGCCCTCGATATGTCGCCACATTGTGTCTTTAAAGGAAAAAAAAAACAAATCTCGCCCAGTTCGCTTCAATCGCTAATAGTTCCAGCCATCTATCTATTCTATTATACCCCCAGCTCAAAGTCCTTCTTCAATTGCTCCTCAAATGTTGCCCACTGCCCCTTGAGTTTGCAAGCCGAAGTCCAGTAATTACCCTTCTCATCCTTACCCAGGATAAAGAACCCATCCACAGGCTTGATAGGTCCGTGGTTCTCCTGCACATACACGGGTCGACACGGTCCACTACCGTTCTTGAGCGCTGGCGAAAAGTCTAGGTCAAACAGGCTTGCCTTTGACCAGTTCGATAATCCCACCTGTGCCATATTCCCGTCTCCAAAAATCACTATCGGAAGCCCCATGCCGTGTTGGCGGACCAGCGCATAGTACGCTTCATGCTGTGCCCGTGTTCCTTGCTCGTTGATTGCGCGACGGACTTGACGTGCGACGTAGCTTAGAGGCTTAGTGGTAATGTCTTTGGCTTGGAGGAGGATGTTTGCCCAGCCGAATGCGTTGCCTACATAAGGGCGCTCAGAAGATGGGGGAATGAGGTCGTTTTCAAATGCCTTTCGGAGGGACATGGCGATGGAGATGTTGACCTAGTTAAAGTTAGCAAAAGAACATTCTGCAGACAGACAAGAGGTGGCACTTACTGGTCGGTCTGGGCTCATGTCCAGAGGTGTAATGACACATCGCATGATCCAAGCCGTCAAGATGTCATTCTCGGTAAGAAACACCTTTGACACGTCTTCTCCATTCGCGAGCGCCTTTTCACGCAGTTCGTCCAAGGCCTTGTCAAGCTGTGCCTGCCAGTACGTTTGCGGTACACAAACCATACGATTCTCTTTGGCCCTCAGGAGCATGTCGACGCCATAGCCTAGTCCCCACTTGAGCATGCCTCCTAGACCTACGCGCGTGTTGGACAAGACGTGTTCCTCTGTCGTAGGACGAGTGCCTTTAGCGAGAGCATCAAACGGATCAGGGTCCATCTCGCAGGGGTCCGGAATATCGTCTTCTTTCCCCCACAGCATATTATTCCAACCCTCGACGACATATTGCATACCAAGCGCGTCGAATGCCACATGCTGCCATTGTAGTGTTGCGATCGTAGTGTCAGTGAACGAATTCACCCGTAGACCCAGCACTGGGCGATCAGCTGTCAAATAGTCGGAGATTCCTCCTGGAGTATATCCCGGCCCCCATGCCAGTTCTTCCAAGTCGTCCGGGTCCGACACTACGGCTGGTCGATCGCTCGGTCGAGGTATCTTGGAGGCTGCCGGGTGTGACGATGCGGGTATGTTATGATCGACATGAGAAAAGGTTATTGCGGGCCGCTCCGCTGTGAATTCAGTGGGTATGTGCCATTCAATGTTACCAGAGGCCTACGAGATATTATTAGCGAAGCCGTGGAATAGATTGAAGTTTTCTCACATTTTTCCTCAGCCTTCCTCCCAGTCGCTCCCATCCTTTCCGCTTCACAAGGCCCTCAAGCGATCTGTGAAGCTTCTCAGGGTCCAGAACCCCATCAAATACGATGGACACGGCCATGTTGTTTCCCTGGACCAGAGGGCTGTTCTCGAAGAAGTGGATCGGTCGTACCCGATCGCTCGGGACGAGCTCCACGGCTGGGGAGGATCCGAACCACATGTTGACGCTGTCGTTAGGAATCGCTTCTTCCTTCGCTTACTGCCAGTGTTTCGTTTCTGAGGCTTGGATCAGGGACGCAGCCATGTCAAGTATCTTCTCACAGACCACAGTCGGGTTCCTTCAAGGCCCCGAGTCCGTGGTTCAGGGGACGGGTGGGTTCGCAGACGACCAGGGTCACCCTATCTACGCAAGGTTCAGGGCCGTTGGCGCGTATCAGTTCTCCGTTTTAGCCGCATTCTCGCTAGATAATGACGGATAGAGTTTCTTCAATGACCCTGATCGCCCCGGGCCTAGCTTAGCATTGCGACCTCGGGCCGTCAGCGATTCGTCGCGGGAACAGGAATGAGATGGGGCCATGATACATTAGCTGTTTATTCTGGACGATCAATCAATCCCTGGCTCGTTTGTTATTTTGGAAACTGGGCAAAATTATTGCATGGCTCCATATTTCCAGGAACTAGTAAAAGGAGTGCATGCCCTCACGCCAGTTTTTACGGATAAACATGTCCCTCCTTCTAGAGGTTCGTTCACGTCTGTTTCGTTCGCCAAACGGCCTCGAAGACGAAGATGACGACTGAGATGCCGAGTCAGGCTGACCTGGCGAAAACGCCGGGGATGCTGCCCCCAGGCGATCAGATATCAGACTTCAATGCACCCTACAACTCGTTGCAAGTCGGAACAGTCATTTCCTTTGCGGTAACCTACTTCATTGCGACAGTCTTACTTGGCCTCCGATATTTTCAGTCTTTCAAGCTGATACAAAAACTAGAGCTTGATCTAGGTAAGGAAAGAGACTTCTGCTAACCACGTTCAACTCTAGCTAACGGTGAATAGTCATCATTACTATATCATATGGCGTTGCTATGGCTTATTTTATTACCATGGTTCACTGTCAGTATCACCTATGTCAGATTTGAACATGTCCTTACCCGCAATAGTGATGGACTACGGCTGGGGGAAGCACCTCTGGGATGTCTCTCTGGCACAACTAATCGAGTTCAACAAGGCAAGTCAATGACGTGGTAATCTATGGGTGATCGCATGCTAATAACACGCCAGGGCCTTCTCGCCAACACCCTCTCATATCTCATCACGCCTTCCGTCACGAAAATCGCCATCCTCGCGATCCTCTTCCGCATCAACCCCTCGATACCATATCGCTGGACCGTCGTCGCCATCGCTGTGGCTATCTTTGCATACACCCTTGTTCTTTGCATCGTCGCTGGCGGACCATGCAACCCGCTGAAGGAAGGGATTTTACAATGCCTTCAGAATGTTGCCGTGTCGCACGCCGTGCTTAATATCGCAAGCGATTTTGCAGTCGTGGCTGTGCCCATTCCGACAGTTCATGGCCTGAATCTGTCGTTCAAACAGAAGCTTTCTGTTGGGTCTATTCTCGCTGTTGGATCCTTGTAAGTCCCGCCAGGAGCATTGAGTCAGTTGGAATGCTCACGATTTATAGCGTCGTCATTTGCTCCATAGCTCGCCTCCCTTACGTCCTTGTGCTCAGCAAAACCCAAGACAGCACCTACACCCAAGCCATCCTTGGTATCTGGTCAATCGTCGAAATCAACATCGGCATCATCTGCGCTTGTGCAATGCGCCTCAAGCGGCTTATCACGACATATCTGCCCCAGTTTGCCGTCTTCTTCTCACGGTCCAAGGGTGGCAGTCAATCATGGAAGAGCGGTGCGCTCAGGATAGACAATAGCGACGGGACCCGCTCACATCAGCTACATAGCATGAAGAGGGCTAACACTGGCGATGCTGGAAATGGTGGCGTGCAGATTTTTAAGACTTTCGAGGTTGACGTAGAACGGAGCAGAGACAGCAACAAAAGCACAGAACAGATAATACCATAGGCAGGTCGTATATAGTAGGGGATTAGGACAGTCTCCTTATGTTAGATAGACGTGGTAAAATAGGAAAACTAATAATTCTTCAAGCCAGAGAGGTTGGTCACACATGTGTGCCCAAGAACGCGTTCGGCTTGCTCCAGGGTAGGGCGCTGCATTACCAAGACACCGGGCCTTGTCAAAATCACACGTAGCTTTCCAAAACAACCAGGCAAAGCAAGGCTGTATAATTTTGCCAGATGTTAAAAAATCTTGCAGTTTAATTAGTGGCACCTTGGCAAGTTGTCCCCTTCGAGTGCAGGGTAAACTTTTGTTCTCAATTATCTGATTGTTCGAGTGTTGTCTTGAATCGTGGCTAACGACACAACATGCTGCCCGCATACATCAATTAGAGCATTCAATCTCTACTAAAATGCGTAATAGCAAGAACAGAGCCTAGAAAATCTAGGACCCTTATTATCCCGCCTTGAAATACCATATTGTACCTAAAAAGTCGGTGGTACCTACTTTTGACTTCCAGGCAGGATTAGTCATCAAACTGGGCAAAATTTCTTTTTTTCTCTCTAGCATTTCACCAACAACCAACAATCCATCAACGAAAGCGACGAGCCAACATGTCAGCCCAAAATACTAGCCGCAGTGCTGCCTCAAACAAACCAACCCTACCGGCCAACGTCTGTATCTTTTCTCCGAAAAAGGCCTCAGCAGTCAACGCTTTGCTGGACGCCCGTCTCTTCACACGGCTCGTCGCAAGCGCCAGCACCAAACCAGCACAGCTTACAGCGGCCATCAAGTCTTACCAGGGAGCAGATGAGAGTTTCTGTCTCGTTCACGGCAACGCGGTCCTCATCTTCGATGGAGGTGAAGGAGACAAGCAGGGTGACCAACTGGAGGACGTTCACCACGAGCATTTCCGGATCGTCTGTCTGGCTCTGAAGGAACATGATATCGGACTGGACGTGGCTGGATGTATACACGATGCCAATGATGCTCTTGGGGCGGGTTTCCAACTGGACCGGTTGAACGATGGAGCAGCGCTGGTTATCGACCTGGTGGAGGCAGAAGAGGACAGCGATGACGACGAGGACCCAGCGGTTTGAGGAAAGGAGAACCATAGGAAAGAATGAAAAAGTTCAATGTCTGCTTGTGCTCTTTCAATAGTCACGATGAAAAGGAGTGTTCAAGTGCCCCCGGGTAGTCAGGTTCCTCATTCGTGAAATCCTGCCCATTATGGTTATCTGAAGTGTGCAAAATCCTCATACAAAATAAAGATTATAGTCATATTTATGCTTACTTCAATCGGTGGGCTATCTACATTCTAAGTCGTTAATCAAACAGTCTATGCCATGCGTCTAAACCTAACCGGAACTAGAAAACAGGGACATGTCTATTTCAAAACCCCTATGCCACCAAAATAGAGTGGCACTAATGAAGCATAGGAAGATTCCAATGCCAAGGCCAATCATCAGCCTGTATGACGTGGTGCGCTCCTTGAGCAGAGTATAGCCACCTGCCGCCCTGGTTTGTAGGGAAGTCCAGGCTGCCATCAACTTGTCCACGCCGAGGGCGTAGTAGACCAGGCCCATCAGACTGATACTGTAGCCTAGGATCTGTATCGGCGTGATCTCGGTGCGCCAGATGGCGGTTGAGCAAGCGATAAGTAAGATGTTCTTGAAGATGCCGGTAAGCGTCGTAACCAGACCTGACGTCTTGCCAATCTGAAGCACGTTAGTAGGGTAATCACTTGGAAGGTGAGAAAGCAGTAACTTACCAAGACCATACTGGTAAAGTTGACAGCAAAGCCGACGGCAGCATTGGCAAGCAGGATTAGCGGGCCAACACTCGTGGCCGTGCCAAATTGAAAACGCGGCAGCTCAATAGCAAGAGCCATTGTGAGGTTGACCAAAGCACAAACTGGGGCTGTATAGTAGAGACAGACTAGAGGGTCCATGTTCATGCCTTCACCACCCAGCATGACCTGCAGCATCACGACTCTGACTGCCTCAAACACCAAACCAGCAGCCTGATAGGCAAATCCGGTCCAGGAGATGGCAATCTCACCAGCACTCGCCATCGCAACTCCAGAGACAATCACAGCGATGTTGGCAACCATGGCGACTGTAGGTGTGGTGACGGCCCAGATCCATGACACGAAGAGCACAACGGCGGGTGATCCGGCCTTGAGCATCTGGATGAATGCCACCGACAAGTACTCGTACACGACATTGGCGCAGACGAGAGAGCCTGAGGAGACGATTCCGATCGGAATGATGGTACGGAGGTAGAAGCGACGGTTGATGGATAGGTCATGACGACTGTCGAGAAGCTTGGTGGTATGTGCGAGGATTTGTGTTACGATGGATGCGAAGAGGAGGTGCCAGCCTGTTAGAAGAATAGCTGAGAGTCATGTTAGTAAAGACAGTCATCGAGGTTGAGTGCGAGAACACGTACGATAATCTGTGGGAGATGTTAGCAAGGTACAGCATCGGTCATCGTGAGGTGCTCACCAAAACCCGCAGTGTCAATAATCCATTTATTAAATATGACAGTCGCGTTTGAGCTGATGATCCAAGCACTGCAGTCACGTTAGCAAAAAAAGACAACAAGCAGCGAAGAGCCATACGCACATCATGTACAGCGCCGTGTGCATCGTCGGGCTAACCCAAGCAGCCCGCGGCACCGGCGTCTCTTGGATGGGGAGCTCATTCTGCGGAGCCATGGCTGAAGGTATGCTTGGTAGATTGTATCTACAGCGTAGCGAGAGAGAGAAAAACTCCAATTGCGATGAGAAAAACAAAAAAGATGGCAGAAGCAGGTCTAGGACAAAGAAGCAGGGCTTGGGGCTGAATGGACAATTCCGAGTGTAAAAGGGGAATGAATGAGGAGGAACTATAGAAGGAGGTGGAAAAGATGGATTTGGGGCTGTAATTGACTTTCTTGTCCAAGAGTCGCCATGCTCAGGGATGTGAGAGACAGAGTAGAAGTGGACGTGGTAGATTGGGGCCTGGGCCACCGACTGCATCCTCTTACCCGCCCTGTTTTTCTTCTTCTCCTTTCGTCGCCAGGTAATCTTCTTTCCAGGGAGAGAGGGTGTGGAATGTCCCGCCAAAGTCTAGGTTTATTCGTCAGCTATCGCGGTCTGGGAATGCAAGGGAGGAGAGGATGGGCAATGTCTCACCCAGCCGCGAATAGTGTGAGCATGGCCCAGAGGACACGGTAGCCACCCTGTGAATCTCCCTCCATTCTCGATGAGATGCACTATTCTACACTGTGATGAAATGAATACCTTGAGAAAAAGCTTGTCATGCAGGTCTCGGTGCTGGAAAGGGGCGACGCATTGTACAGATTCAAGGGAGAATCATGGCTCCACATGAATCTGACCTTTCCCCTGGCGATATCTCCCGTCAAAAGACTAAAACGACGGCTTTCCGACCGTAACCTTTCTCTCTTTTCTTGTTTTCAACCATCGACAAGCTTCCAAAGTCGGCCGAGGCTGCAGCATTCATGATGAAGGCCGCAACCTTTTCCAGCTCGCTCATGTGGTTCTCACGCAAGACGGCTGCCTTCACCGCCGCCGCCGTCTTTTGCGTCATCTTTTCGCTGGTGATGCTACATCAGTACAGCGAGAGCCTTCCGCAAATCACCTGGAGACCCTATGCTGCGCCGCCACAAAATGCTTGGGGTGTCGACTTGGAGACACCTGCCTGCGCCGAGGCTCGGGATATTGTGTCGGAGGATCTATGGGCAGAGTCCAGAAGAAAGTACCAGCATCTCCGAGACGACAAGTTCACGTATGTTATGTTTCGGTCTAAACCTTCATTCTTTTGTTGACTAACCCGTCACAGCTTGGTCATCTCGACGTTTAAGCGGCCTGATAGTCTCAACGCGACCTTGACTCTGGTACTGAGCGAAGAGATCCCAACTCTCCACGAAATTGTCGTCGTCTGGAACGAAGTCAACACCACGGCGCCAGACGACTTTATCTCGGAGCACAATGTCAGGGTGCGGTTCCGCGTGTCGCCGCGCAACAGCCTCAACATGAAGCTCTGGGCCGATCCCGAGTTCCGCACCCAGGCCATCCTCTTGTCCGACGACGACTGCCACTACGAGCCCTCTGACATGGGTTTCATCTTCAACTACTGGCGGGAAGAAGCCAAGGATCGGATCGTGGGTGCGTTCCCGCGCGCCGTCACCATCGATGAGGAAGGGCAGTACAAGTACAGCTTTGCCAGAGGCTGGGACAGGTACTCGATGATCCTCACGGGTCTGGCCTTTGCACACATCTCGTACCTCGACTATTACTCGTCTGATGACCCGCTCATGACCGACATCCGAGACCTGATTGACGAAAAGTTCAACTGCGAAGACATTGCCCTCAACTACATGGTGTCCATGTTGACGTGCAACAGCCCGCTTCAGGTCGTGGGCCTCAAGCACCCCATCAACGCCGGAGGGAAGCACGGCATCAGCACTAAGAAAGGCCACATTGGGAAGCGGCACTCGTGCGTCAACGACTTTGCCAACATGATGGGGTACAATCCTTTGCGGAATTCGACCTACTACATCCACCGGGGCCGCCAGAGGTGATCTGTTGTGTCATGGCTAGAGTGTCCCGGTGGTGGGGAGTTGCATCGTCATTTGGCTATATTATACGCTTAGACTACCTGTTTTGTTCTTTCGCATTTGTGCTTCAATATAGATACGATCCATCGATCCATTGCTTCCAACATTACGATGGGCTGTTGCCCGCTCGCTGTGAGACATTGAATCCGCTTTGCCGTGAGCTGTGCTTGCAAGGCCGGGCTTCTTCACTCGCTGAAAGCCACTCGGCAGGGAGAGGGACAGACCTTGAGACATAAGCACACCTAGAGCAGCCAAGTCGTGCATCAAACATGTAAACTCTAACTATCGATGAATCCGACAACCGCCACCGCACGGCGATTCTTTACTTCTTGCATGGGAAATAGCTTAATGTAGGGCTGAATTTCTTCGAGGAACTGACCACGGATGACTTCTACACTCATGGTCACCGCAATGCAGCACGTACACCTTCTAAGTCATCTGTCTCAGCCTCCTCAGCCAAGAACCAACCGGATGCGTACAGTTTTTTGTTGGGACATGTCAAGGGAGAAAATGGCGTTTTCGTATTGAATCGAGATTTACGAGCTGACATTGCATCTTGTCAAGGGGACGAAAACATGCAGCGCGTTGAAATGGGTAGTCTACTAGTCCCAACGTTGACAGGTTGATCAACGTGCAACCTTTCCCTTCCGTGCCTGGCAAAACGCCACGCGGAGATCTTCGGCGTAGCTGAATCAGGGGAGAGGGGAAATCTCATCCGGATAGGGTTTCTCCCTGCTTGAGCCGAAACCCAGTAGCTGAATTCGACTTTTCAATCGCTTCATACCTTGGCTAAGGCTGGCTGAACATACGCCATTCAAGACATGGCTTCAATGTTCCGGAGGGAGGCAAAGCAACACCTCGCTCTTCGTCTCTCTCTGTTTTCGCCGGTCCCTTGATGTCGCCTACTCGGCGTCGTCTGGCATGTGCAGCCTAGAACGCCGCCTCATGACCTCTAAGGACGGCGACCTCATGATTTCTGTCTTTACGCCTCAATTCCTGCAATGTCTCACACCTCTTGTCTTCATTTCTTCCCTGTATTGAGAGTATGCTGCAAGGAACATCAAATATCCAATGGCCTCCAAAGGGGCCTGCGTCCATCAAGCCTGGATGTTTGGTTTGGGAACTGGGCGCGTGGCAAGATACAAAAGGATCCGCTGGAATAGCTGGAGGATACGGTAGCCAACTCTACCTCTTCGAACCTCTGTTTGACTTTGATCTACCACAATGAAGCCCAACTATCTCCTACCAGTCCTCGCGGCCGCGGGCATTGATGCGCTCCCCCTGTCATCCAGCCTGAGCGCGACACGGCTCGATGAAGGCACATTCGGCATGTGCTTCTCCAACTCGGAGTGTTCTGGCTCAACTCCCATCTGCTACGACTACACTTCCACCTGTGTTGGCTGCGTCGTCAGCAGCAATTGCGGAGGGTTGACTCCTATTTGCGACACCGACACGTTGACCTGCGTCGCGTGTATTTCAAGCGACGACTGCCCCGGGCTGAACGACCTTTGCGATCCGATCTCACTGAGGTGTGTCGGTTGTATCTCGAATGCCGAGTGTTCTGGCTCGACTCCTGTGTGCGACCTAGATAGTCGCCTGTGCGTTGCAGGAGTCATCAGCCCTACAGAAGAATCTCTGGAAGAGCCCATCCGAGAACCCGTGGATGAAACCCTATACGAGCCCGCGGACGAGTCTGTGGAGGAACCCGAGGATGATTCTCTGGAGCAACCTTTGGGAGAGCCTCACCCTGTACTCGATACTACCAGCGACTCAGATCTCCCCCTCCCCGCTTCGGACGCTGATCTCCCACCCCCGGATCATCCTCTCACCCCAGATCTCTAGCGGCTGGAGATCCCGATAGCTTTTGCGCACGTTGAATGACAGGGGTACTGGGATTGCCCCACGAAGGGGAATAAAGGACGACTCGCTCGCTTGTTGCGGGTTTCAAGGCGCATTTTGGGTGCATGCATTAGCAGAATGACACGTCTTTTTTTTTGTAGCATTAATGAGCAGTTAAATTAATGGCAAAGATCAACATACGCTTTCATCTACAGTACGGTGAATCGACTGTTGACTAAAACTCGTTGTGTATGTTGACGCAACGGCTAGCAACCCTATAGCTTATGCACACTGTAGCTTAGAGTAATTAGAGTAATCGAGATCCTGTCTCACCATACTGAGAGTGAATGCAGGGAGACTCAAGGGCGGCGTTCCTGCGGCTCTAGTGGTCCAGCTGAACTTTAGCCACCCGTTGCGTGCCACAAAGTGTTAGTTTTGCGGAGTAGGACTAGGACAAGACACTACTGAATGACATGCTTGGATGAGAAAAGGGCAGACTCTAGCGTGCTTTTCCTCCAATCTTGCGTCTGCAGGTACAAGACACTATTCTAATGCCCTTGCAGCAATATGAGACAACTCATATTTCAAGCCGCCCTGCCGTAAAGCTGTGAGACAGTTGGAATTTGGCCCCCCCCCTATAACGATCAGACAGACCAGACACCATTTTCATCTGCCCTGCTGTCACTAGATTTCGGCTCCTACTCCTCCCTGGCGTGGCAATTCTGTCGGTAACAGCTCTGATAGGATGTGGAAAGGTCCATGCTTGTCCGACATTCCCCTGCGATAGCCCTTTGGGGTCTCGAGCGCACATGGAAGAAGCAAAGCCGGGTGTAAACTATGGAGGTTGCCTGGAAATACAACCAACCACCCTGACTCCGGGTATTGATTGGTATCCCATCTTTGGCACCAATGCAGGAGCAAAGGGGTGCGCGATGTTTTATCCCTCCCACCAAGAAGAATGAGACTGAACCTACGGAGTAGAGGGCTGAGACTCAGAAGTTGCCACGACTCTGCCCTGGATCAGCTGGTGAGCACATATATAGGCCCTCAACGACATAGTAGAAACCTTGTGGACATTGATCTCAGCTCAATCCTACAGCCAGCCATGAATGCTCTCAAGGCAAGCCTATCTCGCAGCCCTACGGGTCGGGGCTACAGCGCCATCTCAAACGACTCCAAGGCCGAGCTCATCACCGCTGGCAGCCATGCACCTCGTAGCCAGCTCGTGCCGCGGAGGTTGCTCCGGTTGTCGACCAAGGGGCTCTTTATACTCGTCTGCGCGGCTCTTACTCTTCCTGGCGTCCTCTTCACGATGTTCTTGAAGGTATGTTCTCATCACCCACACGTCATGTAGACGAGAAGTAGCTAACGAGGGAATTCAAGGGCCATCGGAGCTACTATGGAAGGAGTCCAGCGCCCTTTGATACGCACCGCCGTCTGCAAATCATCCTTCCATGCAATGAGCCGAGCACGAACCTCTGCAAGTCAGTATCAAGCGCCCTCGCCCTGGGCTTCCCCGCGCCCGTCATTGTCAACTGGGGCAAGGACTATGAGGGCGGAGGGTGGCATGCTGGCTCCCATCTCGACAAGATTATCGGCACCATCGACTACCTCGACTGGGCTGTTAGCCCCAACGCCACGGGTCCAAACACTCTCAGGGACAGTGACCTCGTTGTCGTCGCTGACTCGACCGACACTTGGTTCCAGCTCCCGCCCGACGTGCTCATCAAGCGATACTACGAGGCCAACGAGCAGGCCAAAGAGCGTTATGCAGAGGAGTGGAAGGGCACGGGAGAGGTGCCAATGGAACAAACCATCATCGTGTCGACCCAGAAGAAGTGCTTCCCGCCCCGTGAGTCCGGTTCAAAACTCCACTGCGATTCCCTGCCCCAGAGCCCCCTGCGAGAGGACCTGTACGGCAACGTGACGGACAAGGACCCGCAACGGTACACCAAGAACCGACCGCGCTATCTCAACAGTGGCAGCATGATTGGTCCAGTCGGGGACATGCGACGGTACTTTCATCGTGTCAGGGCCAGGATGGATGAGCTCCAGGCCAAGGGCACCCATCTCTACAGTGACCAGGGCATCTTTGCCGAGATCCTCGCCGAGCAGGAGATTTTCCGGCAGCAGCTTCGCCGCAGAGAAGAATGGGACGATGCCTCTATCGGCATGTTTCAGGAGGAGCTCGAATACCACGTTGGACTCGACTATACTCAGAAGCTCTTCATCCCCACCGTCTTTGAGGAAGAGGACGGCGAGATCATCACGCTCAACAACGAGACGCATATCCAAAAGGCTTCCAAGCAACGGGGTATCTACCCAGCCCGCCTCCACGGTGTCCCCGACGACATCAAGAACGCGACAAACCCACTGCAGACTTTGGGAGGCGACAGCACCTTCAACTGGGGTGAGATCCCCCTCTATGCCGACTACTACACGCGAGCCATCCCCGTCATCGTCCACCACAACGCGCACAAGGACGGCGCCAAGTCACGCCGCGTCCGGTGGTGGGACCAGACGTGGTTCTTCCCGCATCTGAGGGCGCTCCTCAACGCGCGCATCGCGGCCGAGAAGCCCTGGCGCCTGTCCACCGTGTCCCTTCCCCGGGGCGAGGTGGTGTATACTGCGCTGGAGACGTATGACGTGAACCCGAAGCCGAGGTTGTTTAAGCAAGGGCAGGGCATCGAGGAGGCGAGCTTTGAGGCCGTGTGTAGGTCGTGGGCTCCTGGTGAGGGCGAGAAGATGTGGTATGATGAGATGTTCCGAGATCGAAAGGGTCCTTTGTAATGGCGGCGCATGGTTGAATTCGAGATGGGTATTAGTCTTTTGCATGTGTTTGGGAATATTTCGCGGGAAAGGATGGCTAGATTGAGTGAATACATAGTTAACTACCTATGATTTATATGAAACGGCCGAATGTCAAGGTCATCGTCTTTGGTCTGTGTAAGGAACCTCATTGTAATCTCAGTCTTCACAATGTATGCCTCGTTCTAGTTCCCATCTAACACCCCCATTCCATTGTCTATACCCACGACATCTGCAAAGTCCCAGCGGTAGTTCTCCTAACTGGCCAGCAGTGCTTACAGTTGTGACAAACATTTGTTATGGGATTGCAGCCAGCTCGGTGGCCTACCTTGACGCGGTGAACACTATCTCTCGCTTTGATGTCCATTGTAGACATTGCCTCCATGTGCCAATCGTTCATCATGTAGTGAATGTCGGAGAGGCATAGTTAGATCTGTGGCATTGATCTTGAAGTACCTCTCCTGTCTCTGGCCTGCTCTCAGTTCAGAACCTATCCCCGTCCTATTTCCATACACGTCCCTTTTTGACCAACGGAGAAGACAAGGCGGAAGAACAGTAAGACCGGCATCTTGATTACTAGGTACCCCGCAATCTGAGAATCATGAGACTTCTGGGCACAAAGACACCACGCCACCATGGCTGATGAGAACTCCATCTCAAAGCTTGTCGGGCTATTGAGTGACAAGTCTCAAACCCCGAATTTGACCATTTTAGACACAATTCTCTTTCATCTTGGAATCGCAGACATATACTCCTTACATGCAACATGTCGATCGCTGCGCTGGCTCGTTGGTTACATGACGGATTCGCCATGTTTGCTCAACATCAACAAACAATTGGGACCCTTTGTCAAGGATCCGGTGCGCTTCCGAAGTGAGCTGGGAAGGTACGATGGGCTCATTGCCGGAGATTTTGTTCGAAATTTCTTCGAGTTCGGTCGTTGGGAAGTCACCTCGCTGCTCTTATATATGGAACAAGGGCTCAAGTCACAAGGCTTTATCGACTATTTGCGAGATCATGAAGGGTACAGAACGGAATCACAACAACAGAGGATCTTGTCAAGAAAAAACGCTCCAGGTTTCTCTATCGTCATGAAGGCTACAACCGGTCCTCCAATTATCGACATCATTAACGAGGCCTACACGACGGCTGGCCTAAACGTGGTATCCTGGAATAAAGCTTACTCACTGCTCCCAATTCCAACCATTGTGCGACACAAATTCTATCCTCTTAAACACTTCAACAATGCACTCGGTCAAACACTCCGACAACGTGCTAAATGGGGTTGGACAACTCGCGATATGCTTTGGCCGGACCTCACAACCGAATTCATTTCTCGAAAAGAATGCCGTCAAATCGGTGGACCCGGCTCACTTGTCATAGACCTTGGGGATGTACCACCTGAGGGTTACACTCCTGACCATGTCCTCGATGGGAGTGTCTTTTCTGTTGTGTGGGAATCGAGTGCTGCCAGCCGGCGCTTATCAGTTAGTATACAGCCTGCGGTCAAGTCCACTGCACTGCGCTACGCATACACAAACGGTGGAGGTGGTCAGGCTAGCAAAGCTTGGGAGAGGTTCTTGCGCGACCGATTAGACCGTTGGGTCTATGTTGAGATTGCCAAGATGGACCAGAAGCAACGGCCACCAGGGTTCTATTTTATGGCGCTTGGCAAGTACCGTGTCTCTGTCCCCTCTGGCTACGAACCCCCCGACACGTGGGACTATGCAGACGATCAAATTATCCCATGGTTCCAAGAATGGGACAGAAGTGAGGGAATACACTATGGACACTATTGAGCATAATCTATGTAACTAGGCGGAAGATTAAGCAACTTGCGTCTTGGTGAAAGTATCTCATGATCGGCGCGACTATATAGAGTCTCAAGACTTATCGTCATTGTCAGTCCCTTGTTTTCGTTTGACATGGGCAGAAGCAGAAATGCTCTTGTATATGCGCTGGTTTATACAATGGAGACACGCTTACGGCCATCAAAGTTGAGAATCAAATGATTGCTGATAGAATTCGAGATTTACGTTCAACTCTCCCCAACACAGCTCGAGTGGCTGTGTAGTTGGCATATCTACGATTTTCCAATAACTCCCATCGGGCCTAAAGAACAAGGGGCACATATATTAATACCTGCGCATTACTCTAGTTATGTATATTATGCAGTAGAGAGACTAGGACAAACTTTAGTCCGGCCGATATCGCTTCAAAAAATGAACCGGCAAACAAGGAAAAGAGGCGAGGGGTGAAAATTTGACTGACCTGAGACTAAGAACAATTTGGCTTGCAAAAGAAAGACACCAGGATAACTCAACTCAATTAACTGCCGCCATGTCATACGGCACAATAAAGACCCCAGCTCCGGCGTCAAATACTCCGGAAGCCTCCCCCCTCCTTGCCGCCAATGGGAGCCCTGCTTCGACCGATGACGCCTTATCTGGCCCTGAGACAAGTCAACGGGAGACTCAGAGTCAGGGCGATAACAGCCTGTGGGTAACTCTGAAGGCCATCTACTCCAACAACATTGGACTTTTCCTTGTCTTTCTGGCGCAAATGTTTGGGTCTATTGTGAGTCAAAAGACACTGCCGCAATTGCGAGGAAAACTTCATGATCCACTAACAGAGACAGATGACCATGACAACTCGATTGCTTGAAACGGGGTTTGAAACAAAGTACCATGCTTTGCAGGTCATCTTCGTGCGAATGCTAGCCACTGCCATCGCTGGATCTCTAGGCATGTGGTACAAGAAGGTTCCTGGCTTCCCCTTTGGCCCACGAGAGGTCAGGGGATTGTTAGCTTTGCGAGGCTTCGCCGGAACTGCCGGATTGATTGGCTTATACTGTAAGGACGGATCTGCTCTCCTGTCGATAAAGCATCCGAAAATTCCAGTGTCTAACAGTCTCAGACTCGTTATCGTACCTAGCCATCTCTGACGCAACCGTCATCACGTTCCTTGTCCCTACTATGACGGCCTTCATCTCTTGGGTGGCTTTACATGTATGTCAAACACACCTTGCACCAACAACTGTTTACCAACCTCTGTCGCCTTAGGAACCCTTTACAGTCAAGGAAGCTGCTGCCGGCTTCATTGCTTTCACGGGTGTGCTCTTCGTCGCCCGGCCAGCCTTCTTGTTCCCTGAAGGCGCCAATGCATCGGCCTTGTCTACTGGCATGGAATCCATCGTTCCCGGCGTAGCTGTTCAAGGTGGCATTCTCCCACCGCCAGAGGTGACGCCCTCTGAGCGCGCCATCGCGATCATGTGCTCCATCTTTGGTTCTTTTGCAGCGGCCACGGCATACAGCACAATTCGCGCCATCGGGAAGCGAGCGCACTCTCTCGTGAGCGTCAACTACTTTGCTACGCTGGCGACTGTCAGCTCCTTCCTCATCATCATGATTCATCCCGATCTCCAATTCGAGATACCTAAAAGCACCATCGAGTGGTATGTAACCCAGATTTACGAACCCACTTAAGAAATGGCATTTGTGACTGACTCTTATAGGGTTCTACTTCTTTCCATCGGCGTCTCGGGTTTCTTACTTCAGGTCCTTTTGACAGAAGGCCTGCAGAGGGAAAAGGCTGGCAGAGCAACGAATCTCATCGTACGTTTCTTTCAGACTGCAGAACCCCACAGAAGTCATCTAACTCGTTCACTAGTACGTTCAAATGGTCTTTGCACTCATTATCGAGCGCGTTGTCTGGGGAACTACACCTCCTGTGACAAGCTTTGTCGGCAGTGCCCTGATTATCGGGGCAGCCATTTGGGTAACGTTGCAGAAGAAAGCACCTGTGGAGCAAACAAGGCTATTGGATGAGGAAAGGAGCCCTTGAAACTCGGGTAACAGTAGTTCTGTCAGCGATCCTGGCATCCTGCTGATATTGAAGTGTGCCAAGGATTACTTTTACCCAACATGATTTACCGACGTCAGTTAGTTGCGCCTCTTGCGTGCCCTTTTCAAGCTCATGTGTATCACGTAAGAACCCTATTGCAATGTCAGAGGCCCCTCAGGTCCTGGGCCGCATGTCAATGATAATGACACATACCGGTGAGCCGGCTCGTCGCATATGCAGCTTACAAGTTACTCATGTCTTCTTTGCTATCCGAAAACACTGTGCGATAATCATGGCCATCGAAAGTCAAGGAACTGCCGCTTCTATTGGCTCATTTGCCATACCGGTCACCTGTACATGCACATGCCAAGCGTTAAAATTACCTGAAAAGGTGAAATAGAGCGCGGGGCGAATAATATGCGTCCAATTTCCATCAATGCATCCTCAACTGCAAGGCAGCGCTGGCCCCCTTGGCTACTGCTTGTGTATCCCCACATGTTCACCCAGATATGCTTATCCGCGTCTCCCGGGCGTCGCTGCAAGGCCAAGATGCCTCAGCTGAACCCTCCTTGAGCTGATATCCCAGACGAACGGAGCCGGCAGTTGTCCGTCTCACCCCGGCCCCGCACCTCTGTGACTGGCCTCACCTGCAAGTCTGCTGACAGCCAAGGCTCCAGCCCCGCGAGAATCTATCCGAGCCGCGCGGTTGTTCTATACGTCGGGTCTCATTCCCGCTCGTGCATCAAGTGCCAACCTTCTTAGCCCTGTGTTCGCCACTTGGGCTTTCGCGATCCTCACGACAAGGCCCCGGATGAGGGAGATGAACTAGGCGATGGCTTCCAGTGCGACCCCAATTCGGGCTTGGCGGTTACTTTGAGTCGGGAGAAAACCCGCCCGTGCAGTGAACCGAAGGCAAAGAACTGGCTCCTTCCTTTGCCATATCAATTCTTGGGCGTGGCGCCCGATTTCACCGTATGAGGAAACACGATGAAGATCGAGATGCCATCGACGAGGCTGCGAAAAGATAGACATGATATAAAACGCCAGGCATTGTTGAACTTGGAGGAGCTTTTCTTGAGCAACAACAAGCACATTCTCCCATCAAAGCACCTCTCACGACATCAACCCACCGACCTCAACAAGCCAAAATGAAGTTTCCATCTCTTCTCGCCGCAGCCATGCTTCCCGCGGCCATCCTCGGCAACAAGGAGTCTGGCTACACATACGAGCGGCTAGACAAGGAAAAGGCTGTGAGTTACACCACACATAGCCAACCCTGGGCTCCTTTGTTGACTTTATAAGGTCCTCCTTGTTGTGGACATTCAGGAGGGTCTGCTTCAACTCGTGAGGGACTTTGATCCCACTTCCTATCACCACCAGGCCATTGCGCATGCAGCCATCGCGGAAGCCTTTGACCTTCCGGTCGTCATGACCACTTCAGCCGACACAGGTAGGTAATCATCTCCATTCGGCCCCGAGAACAGTGGCTAATCCGTGTTCCAGGGTCCAACGGCCCGCTCATGCGCGAAATCAAAGAAATGCATCCCAATGCCCCCATCATCCAGAGACAGGGCGAGATCAACTCGTGGGACAGCGAAGAGTTCCGCGATGCAGTCCGGGCAACCAACAAGACTCAAGTCATCCTCGCCGGCATCCAAACCGACGTGTGCAGCACCTTCCTCGCCCTGTCGCTTCGTGAAGCAGGTTTTTCAGTCTGGGCCAACGTCGAGGCTTCTGGAACCAACTCAGCCCTGGTTCGTGGCGTTTCAAACGATCGCATGGCACAGGCTGGTGTACACACGGTTAGCCTGTATGCCATCATGGGCGAGCTGATGCGTGACTGGCGAAATACCCCTGGTTCCAAGGAGATTATCCCCTGGGCTGATAAGTACACACCGCTTCAGGCTCATGTCATTCGAAGCCACGGTTACGCAGTGGTGAACGGAACTCTTGCCCCTGGACAGGAGGAGATTCTCTGAACGAGCCGGGTAAAGTGACGAGGTTGCGTGTAAACAGACATGGGAACCCTGCATCCCGAGTCTGAGCCGACTCGCACTCTCATTTCAGTGTCTTCTTGGCCAATGTGAAGGCACTTCGCCCTGGGAGGAGCCAAATGCAGGTTAGATGGCACAAACATTCACTTCTTTAATCGTCTTGACTATCAATTTCTGAGACGATCATTTTTATCAAAATATTTATTTAGCTTAAACTCCCGACAGTCGATAACATCCAGGCTACCAGTCTTGTTACTCGGCTGCGAAGGATTGAGTATCTAGCCATCAATAAATAGCTGCATCGAAGTCTTTCCTTAGCCAGAGAATCGTCCACTTCCATAAAGACCTGTGTAGTGATACACATAAGTTTAGCCAAGTGCCGGCATGACGAGCTTATTTCCTCCATTAGCGCTGATAGCAGCACCATTCACCCAGCGACCCTCCTCACTAGAAAGGAACCCAACAATGTAAGCAATATCCTCAGGGACGCCAATTCTATCCGCAGCCGAAGTATCTCGAATCTGAGCGTCGAAATACCCCGGCGGCATCAAGTCCTTACTGGCCTTGATCGAATCAGTGAGGGTCAACCCCACAATGACACTGTTAAAGGTGGCCTTCAACTCCTTAGAAAAGGCCTCGGCGAATGAGCGGGTGTAGCTTTGAAGCGCAGTCTTGCTGGCGCCATAGGTCATGGTAGGATCGGCGTTGGCCTGGTAGGCGAGGACGCTTGAGATGTTGATGACACGGCCTCCGTAGGCTGGCAAATGAGGCAGAAGTGCAGTGGTGAGGGTTACTGGAGCGTAAACATTTCCCTGCATCACGTCAAGGAAGCTCTGAAGGGTAGTTTCCTTGACGGGCTCAACCTTCGAGTGGTCGGCCAAGACGGCGTTGTTGACAAGGATGTCGATGGTGGTGGTGTTCAATCGTTCAAGGGCTTGGGCGATGACCTTTGGGCCAAACTCGGGGTCAAGTGCATCGGCCTGAATAGCAACTGCTTCCTTTACTCCGAGGCTGCGGCACTGATCAAGAGTTGCCTCAGCCGCTTGGGAATTGGCAACATAAGTGATAGCCAGCTTAGTGAGGCCTTTGCGGGAGAGGTGAATGGCGGTGGCCTGTCCGATACCACGGGAGCCTCCAGTCACAATGGCTGTCTTGCCATTCAGTGACCAAGGGGCTTCGAAAGAGGGGGGAGAAGACATTATGATGGAATTGTCGGGTGTGATAGTTCTGAGTGTTGAATGGAAATTTGCAGGACTGATAATTGTCTGAGCCTGTCTTTGGGGATGACATCAGGTCCTATTTATACAAGAATCACATGTCCTAAACACATCACAGATTTGTCTTTCGACTTGGCGCTTGATAGTTCCAAGCCGAGGCCAGCTGGGGCTCCCTTCTCCGTCGTCAAGCGGAGCGGGCGACGGAGTTGGAGTGGAGATGCGGGATGGTATCGCACGGTGGATAAAGAGCTGGGGTCAAGCTGCTTTGGGAGGGTATGAGGCTCGCGAGTAGACAGGGCCATGGTCTATCGTACGACCAATCAAAGAGTCACTTGGTACCAAGTCATTCCGAAATTCTAGTGGTATGAATATCGCGGGCCCGAGAACCATCCCGGCAGCCCGAGGGGCTTGACACGAATTTTGGGTCAGTTCAATGCCAAACCAAAGTTTTGGATCATAAGATTAAAGTGTGATTGCGCTTTCCACTCGAGTTACAGTGCTCCATTCTTACGTTTGTCAACACCTTGTTGAAACTGGACTCTTATATCATAAGCTCTATGCCACAAATATGTAGTCATACTGCAGCTCTATCAACATGCCAGATATTTGACGACAGAATTGGCACGGCCATGCGTCAACATGGACCAAAATACGGATACCTACTGCTACGCTACTTCTCAAATACCTCAGTCCAGCGGACTGTTACCTAGTCCAGTCTTAATTCCATTATCGCCGGATAAAGAACGCTATTATTCGAGCTGGACTTTGACAAGATTCGGCAATCGGTGTGATTCCGGAGACTTAATTTTTCGTTTCTTATACGAGAAAGGCCCCTACCTGGCCTGACCTGCGCACAATTAAAGTTTAATCCATACTGAGAAAGGCATAGCATGCATTAATGCTGGAGAATCGGAGCTGGGCACGTTTTCTTTCAAGCGCCCAAGCGACGAATCATGCTGCCCCGGAGCAATTACATGATGTCTCAAGAGGGCGCAAAGAGAAGCAATGGGAACGGACTTAAGAACTTAAGCCCGCAATCACCCAAGGCAATATCATTGCATCGGAAAATGACCTGGTACAGTGGACGTCCAGGGAGTTCAAACCCATATAAGTCTCCGAAAGCGGCATAATGCTATCCCGATGTCCAGGCATTTCAACTCTCCTGACAGCGCCCACCCCCAAGTACTTGATGCGTGCCTACTCACCAGATTAACTTGTCGCTTCAGTGGATCAGGATGGAGCCATGTATGATGTTGTGATTGACCGTTTTGCAAAGGATATCCTCCATAATCCTATGACCTGGAACCATAGCTCCATAGTAACAGTCGCAGATTTATCTGGTTAGGACTTCTTGATAAATAAACCGCTAGCTTACACATACAACTTGTTTGCATATGAGATCGATCAATTAGTGGTATATATTGTATTCCAGAGATAGCATGTTTTAGTGTTTTATGCAGCGGGATTTCTCACATGTTACAAAAATAGATGGAATTATGCCAAATGCATAAGCTGCAGGGTCTCTATGATTTTTTATGGAAACAAACATAGGGCTTGTATAAGGTCAAGCCCCACGCTCAGCTATATCAGTGCAAAATATACATATAATATTCAAGTCTAGGCTTCATAAGCTGCTATGGCATTAATAAACCGACCCTCTTATAGTACCTTGTTCTTGGTTCTTTTCACTAGAAATGGTGGTTTGCAACAGGCTGGTTTGTATCGTTTCCATAGGCGCTGCCACCATACTGGAGATAACCTTGTGTGAACGGCACTGTAGGAAACTTGCTGAGAATGGCGGCAGCGTCCCCGAATACCCACACAGTGGCCATGCCCATGACCGAATGCTGGGCAACGTGGCAATGCATCATCCAGGCACCAACGTTTTCCTCAGTAACACGGATCCTCCATGCTCTCCACCCGGCTGTGGTATGTGGCACACCTTTGGTTGCATACCTGTAAAGAACCGTAGTGTCTCGACGGACAGGTGTAAAGTCCTTGAAATGGTCCTCGTTGCTTTGGGCATCGTAGGTTCCGTTACCGGACCCCAGATCCCAGAAATGCTGGCCATGGATATGCATGGGGTGAGAGTCCCAGCCACCGGTTGGTCCGTTGTTGTTCTCCCATACAATATCAAGCACCTCGCCAACTTTGGCCGGGAAGGCCTTTGTCTCAGGATCGAAGCCGTTGTGCTCTAAAGCGAGCGTATAATTCGGGGTCTGGCCAGTGTTGTAGACGTTGATGAGGTATGGGACCTGGTTTGCTGCAGCCTGGACACTCTCCTTCCACGGAAGCCCGTTCTGTCTAAACGCTTGTGTCAGCAACTCGAAAAGGTTTTGTCGATCTGAAGAATTGACTCACGCCCAGGCTACGGTGCCGTTCAGCGTCCCATTTACATAGCTTCCAGTTGTGAGGATCTGGTTAATCTGGATGGTGACTATCCTTGTTACCTCGGAAAGGCGGGGAAACCCATCACCCCTTTTGTCCGTCAAGCCTTCAAGGGTGTATTCCAGATAGTCATTGGCCGTCTCGGGTAAGGTGATGGGAGGGGAAGCTGGGAATGAAGCTGGCAAGTCCTGCCATTTGTGGCATCGGTATCTTAGCAGGGCGTACCCGGAAATCTCTTGCGGCCTGTCGCGGCTCTCGTATCGAATCCAGAACTGGGACTTTCCTCCTTTGCAAACGTCCTTGGCCGGCTTTGTCTTGAAGAGGTAGCTAAATCGTTGACCAGAGGATACTTGCGAATGATCTACCGTGACGGGCTTGGTGTATGCGCCATCGGCCTCGATCACCCGGAGTTCTTCATGGTGCTCAATACCCATCTTTACCAAAGACAAGGCAGTTGCACCTATTAATCGGACTCGATACGTCTTGCCTGGCTCTACTTCAACGACGTGTGGAGCACAAGTCAGATCAGGGGCGGCGTTGAAGCTTCGGTTGCCGCTATTGCCTTGAAGTGTGATTGATGTTGGCTCTCCAGACCACTTGAATGGGTCTGCAAGGAGGCCAGCCTCGATCTTGTCATCTTGATCAACATAATGGTCGCCCAGTATCAGAGTCATGTCGTCATCATAGGGGTAAGGCGGCCGGTCGGCATCGAGAACAATCAAAGCCCCGTGGGCCGTCAACTGCTGAAATCCAACATGTGAATGATAGAAGTACGTCCCAGCATCGCCATGCTCCGGCCTCAGCTCATAATCGAAAAAGTGTTCTGGGGGGATCGGCCACTGGCTGACCAGGGGAGTTCCATCAGAGAACGGCGCTGCTCTTTGACTCAGGCCATGCCAATGCTATCATCATCAGTTAACAGATCTAGGCCCTGCGGCAGGTCCACCTACTACGGTAAAGTTCTTGTTTGGCATGCGGTTGTAGACTCGAATCCAAGTTGTTTGTCCTTCCCGAAGATGAAGAGTTGGCCCCGGATACGTCCCATTGAACGTGACCGAAAGTCTCGGCTGGCAGTCGATCTGGACCTCGTCCAGAGTGGCCTCCAGTACATAGTCGGGTACAAAGCTGCTGTCGTGGACCTGGTAGCTAGCTAGAGCCCCAGCCAGAAATGGCAAGAGGGCCAGAATATTAGATAGCATTACGGAGTTGCAAGTTGTTGTGTTTGAGCTCTGATTCCATATGGGCATAAAGATGCGGGGTGATGAGCGAGCGGCGGAGTGTAGAAGTATGCTGTGGACGGCGAGATTCAGATTAGTGCAATAGAACTGAAACAAGAGAGGCTGGACATGTTGATGACGTCAAGGCGTAAGCGCAAGGCAACGTCAGATGAGCTCGAGAATAGATGAGATTATACGACGGTGTTGTTGAGCTATAATTATCCGGCCTTAAACTTTCCATCACGCCCTTTTGCCCGGTAGTGTGGCTTATCCACGACGATCACTTGTTCCGGCTGGGATTCCTTGCTGGGAAATCCGCGAAACGGGGGCGGCTTTTCTCGTTGAATTATACTAAAGCGGTGAAACCAGCCGCTGTGAGATGACATTTCGCCGATCAACGTCAGCACTAGTCCCTGTAGCGCCCGCCTGAAGGACACTCTCTTGGTATCGCGGGTTTGCCCAAGGACGGGTGGAGTGGCCGTTTGTGGCCTGCTCAACTCGGATTTCATGTCAGGGATAATTTCAAGTGCCGGCTACATGACAAATTGAAAAGAGATTGCGGATATAATGAGTCTTCTGCCATTCCCCCTCCTCACCAAACTCGAGAAATCTCGGTCTTAAAGCAGGCCCGTAAATTCCCTCAGCTTGCCGTCGTAAATCGTGCTTCTAATAAATCGACGCTCTCGGAAATGCTGGACCCTGTTGTTATTGTTGTTGTTGTTTCTCAAGGTTGCAACAACAAAGGCCAGTCATTTCCCTAGATGACGATACCAACTTACTTGACTGATGACAACGAGGACATCTTTTGAGTATTTCTTGAGCCGTTGTTGAAATCTGTAGCTGGAAATTGACAGAGAAACGATATCTCCAGGAATCCACGAAGTGTCGGGCATGACGCGCAGAGAGCCTCGATCGATTCTTTCGACTGACAGATGCCTACGTCGTAAGAATAGAGTTGGCGCTTGTATCTGATATCACGAACTAGGGCTGTATATTACTCTTTCGTAGGGACTATAACATTTCCCTAAGGGTGGCCTGCTTAGGCGCAACTTGATACATTCCCCGGCGCCACCAACAGCATAACCAGACGAACTCCAAGCGATACGATGCTAAATACGTCAACTCTTTGAACTGGGTCTCCCCAGCAGCGTCATTAGGCGCTTGGAAGTGGGGGCATTTTTTACTTGTCAAGCTTTTTTATGCTTGATCAAGTCAAAGAAGTCAAGAATGCCGCCAAATACATCGACAAAGATTACCGGCTGATCGAAGATAAACTCGTCCCTCGTCGGAGTCCTGCAGCCGAAGAATACCTATACTAAGATAGTAAAACCGGCCATTACTATACTCTTTCTGGGGATCTTCAAGTTACTGCTGTGAGGGAACTATCTTAGAGAAAACAGCAGTCACGTTTCGTTCTTGACCACAATTCACAAAAAGCCCGCCCTACCTCCTCATTGTAAACCATACGGTCAGCAAGCCGAACCTCCTGGGTCATAACATTTCGTCTACTTTGCTGAACTGCATGTCATACGAGCCGGCTGTGCAGCCACAACGAGCACACATGCATAGAAAGTCAAAGGTGGGAGGATGAGTCTTGCAGTGTAAGATGCCTCAAGGTGTAATGCAAGCTATCCATCATGAATCAAATATCATAGTGTGACGCATCAGGAGCGAGGATGTGGGAGGCAGTGAAGGTAAACACCGAGATACCGTCCTTCATGGGGTATTGTGTTCTTTGTTATAGTTGAAGCCTGGCCCTTGATGGGATAACTGCGTACGATAGATAGATAGAGAGTATAACTGGATGGGACTAATAGCCCTTTTTTACCCTAATACAAATTTCCTGTCTCTTCTTTTGCACGAGTTATCTACTGAGACTGGCCTTGTATCTCAAAAGATGGAAGGAAAATAACTTGGAACAAAGACAGAAAAGTAGGTGCAAGGCGGGATTCACGGTCAGATTGCTTAGAATCTGGCTAGGAAAAAAAGGGGAAAGAAAGAAAAACGAGAAGAAAACTTCTTCCTAGAGATATTACTCGCATGAACTAAATTTCGCAGTCTTGATATTGGATTAACAACTCAGTATTGAACAGTGTGAATAACCTCATTGCGTCGGTGCGAAATGCAGGGTAGCACACTCTTGACCACTGGATCCACTTTCTTGGCGACTTGTGATTGGTCAAGGCCTGCGAACCAATGAGTGTTCAAGACAACCTGGAAGTCATATAAAAGGGACTTACACCACTTCTACCGCGGATTGGCCTTGACTTCTTTCATCTTTGGACCTCGTTAATGCATTAACAACTCCGAAAATATTTTCAATCGAAAAATCTCTAAAACATCCACCTTCCATCAACCCATTGGCCCACCATGCCTCGTGTGGCAGGTCTCGCTCTGCATGACTGTCCCGCCTACCAGCGATACCTCGAGGGCGAGCCAGGGAACCCGGGAGCTGTTAAGCGCTGGTCTGGATTGAGACCTTTCCAGCGGGATGTGAGTACTAGCAGACAAATCGTGAGCCAATTAGCTCTGGACTGACATTTCCGCATAGGAGCAGGGGAGAGTTATTCTTCCATTGGGCGAGCGCTTCTGCCGCATGCCTCACCGTGGAGGCGATGGCATCCAGCTCTGCAGCAAGGTGAGCTCTCCCAATAACTATACTGCAGCAATACCTTGACGGTAATTAATTAGGATGGCTTGTACTCTGGGTATGCGAATTTGAAGGTGCACATCCGCCTAGCGCACAAGGAGGTGATTACGCCCACCCATAAGGGTGGCAGTACCCAAGCTGAGATTGACGACGCCTGGAGTACGTGTGCGCGTTACAGATTGCTGTCAAGTATTGGCTAACTGTTGTGCAGACTACTACACTCTGCTTGTTGCTCGACTCACTGGTGCCGATGACGGCGAGGGCGAGATCGTCACCCCCCGCAAGGCCAGTGGTGAAAGTGAGGCTGTCTAAGATGCCAAAGGGGAGTTAATGCATAGATTATGCATTGTCAACTGAAGGTCGGGTTTCAACTTTTTTACTTCGCTCTATGGATAGCAGCGACTTGTCCCAGAGGGATGTTGGTCTGACAAAAAGTAATATCCATGGACTCAATCGCTTTCTAGAACTTCTGTCCTTTGTCCACTTCTAACACTGCATTTTGTGAGCGGGGGGACCTTGAAAAGGGTACAACCCGCTTGAGTTCGCGAGTGGCTTGACAGGCACCACGTCTTCCACTTGCTGTCAAGCGTATGACCCTTTCTGCACGAGGAGTACTGAGGTGATATTTTGCACATTTTGAAGCATTAAAATGTAATTTTGTAGCCAAATGTAAACATGTATTCTCGACGTATACACTAAGCTAGCCTAGTACGAACATGGGGTGGTCCTTTATCATCTCTCTGATATCGACCCTGCGGCCTGTGTTCTGCTGAACAGCTATAGCATCCTTCAGAAAGTGGAACGCCCGCTTTAGATGTTCCCCCGTCTCGCTCATCTTCTGAAACCTCTCGATTATCCAGTCACGATGAAGTAGATCATCCGTCTCCAGTCCAGCTAGAAAAAGGGGCCACGCAATCTTCCTCAACCCGTCGTCACCCCAGTGACTACGCAGCTGGAACGCCAGCCTCATGATTTCCGCAAGAAGGAACCGCTGTCTGGTTCCTTGCCCGAGTGGCGAGGTTGGTTGTGTGATGCGGAGGAATTCGAGTTGGATAGCGTAGAAGATGGGAACGATGTATCGGATGTTGGCGACGAGTCTTTGGCTATGATCCGTCTCTGTGCACAACTCGCGAGAAACTTCCAGCAGTTCTGCATAGGTGTAGTTAGCGTTTCTAATAGCGGCAGAAACTCTTGCTGCTTGTTGTTGAAAGTCGTCTGATGAAATGTCAGGAGTGGCAGCTAGTTCGGCCACCATGAAGCGCAACAGGTTACAGATAGTTAAGAGATTGTAGATGTTTCGATTCTGAAGGTCGTCCAAGAGTTCGGTTTGGGGATATGAGTGGCCCCAGGCGACGCGATATAATGGGTTCGAGTAGCGGTGCATGCGCATGTAACTCTGCAGGGGCGAGAGCGGAGGGGGTCCAAAAGGGTCGTTCAGATTGGCGCCGCTATCCTCGGATTGCGCTTCAGATAGAAGGGACATCAAAGTCCGATTAAAGTGGCCACCTCCTCCTGTCGAAGCTGCGGCCGCGTCAGATCCAGAAATCCATATCAACATACGGGCCGAGTATAACGAAAGCATCGGCCTTTGTGGACACGATCTTCTGGTCAAGGCACAAGCCGGGGCATCCACATGGTGGTCGGATGTTGGAAACCGGAGAAGCTTGTTCATGCGATGCTGAAGAAGGGAAGCTGCCCCTTTGAGATGGTTAGAGCAGCCTTGGCTCTGTGAGTACCCAAACTGTTGCTCATATAGGACCATGAGCCATAGAGTCGTGAGAAGGGAATCAAAGTTTTCGCATGCCTCTTCGCGACCGACAGCATCGGCTAGGAGACGTAAGGCAGACGAGTAGTGATAGGTTGGCCTCTGGCTGGATTTCAGAGATGGTGTATGACGCCTGAGGTCCATGTCCCCGAAACTGAGTGCCAATGCCATGTGCATGACCATCGGGTCCTCCTGCGCGAGATTAAACATGATGGAGATGCAAGAGTATCCTTGGTTCTTGGTGTGATGAAGACTGGCAAATGCTGTCCGGAAATAACGAATAGCTTCATGGTCGCTCTGGCCCAGGGAGAGTGAGCAGGGGGCTTCGGGAGGAGGGGCCAGACTGGTTGCAGGGGAAAGAGGATCCGGGTGTCTTGGTGCCGCAGATGGGCTTGGCGACGATCTCGATGTCCTGGACTTTCGCGGCCTTGGACGATAATCGCAAAAGAGGCCAAGCCGGGTGCATCTCCCGCAGATGGGGCGCCTCTCGTCACAGCGCTTCTTGGCTGCCTTGCTACGACAGGTCCAACATCCGTTCCGAGACCGGGGTTTACTCCGGGGAGCTGGAACATGCTGTAAGAGAGTACCAGGCCCATTTGGCCCAATGAGGGAGATGTCTGACTCCATGTTGACTGGTGTTGAGGATGTAGTGTTAGAGTAAGGAAGGACGGAACACAAACTGATGGGCGAAAGATAGCCGACCAGCGGCTATGTCGGCAGCAAGGTCCGCCTTATCAAGGGTGCTTTTCTATTTCTAGTTAGGATTCATCGATAAGGAAATGCAAATGATTGGAGAACGGTGTCGCTAAGTTGATCCTAGTTCACCGAACCTCACGGCAACTAATCTCGGGAAGCGACATGGAGTGCGGGGTTGATCTGCTTGACCCTGGAGAACCAGTTCTCGGGGGCACTTTTCAAGTCTGAGGAACAGTGCACTCCATTGAAGACGACTAATATCTGGCGCGGTTGCTAATGATGACGTTACGTGGGCTACTGGTGAAAGGGGCACCGCGATAACGTAACTTTGGTTAATATGGGAAAGAAGTATTGAGTCCGCTCTACGGAGGTCAAAAGGTCTTTTTTAGGAATGAGGTGCAATGGGGGTTTTTGCTGTTGGCCATCTTTCACCACGGGGATATCTCAGCTTCTAAGCAGCGAGATATTCGAGTTGGCCCCAGATGGTTCGCGTGATATGGAGTATTGATACAGGGCCCTTACTTTTGTGATCTTTGGAGAACACGGATCAGATACAGAGTGGTTTGAAGACGTGTTGGCTGTATCATGGATATCTACTCCAAGATGGCTACTGGCTAATGAGAAAGCCAGCCTACTCAGCAAAGACACCCAGTTTTGATCCTCCCCTCATCATAGGATTCAACTTAGATGGAATAGCGGAACTCGGGCAGTTCAGCATCGGTCTTATCCGCCAAATTTTGAGCCATATCCACCTCTTCCGGATTGTCCTCCGGAACTCCGTACTGCTGGTCCCTCTTCTTGTTCTGCCAGATGAGATAGAGACGCAGCATACCACTGAGCACGGTCGAAGCACTCAAGCAGATGATACAAGCGGTGAAGCCGCTCTCGTAGTTGGGTGCCTCGCTAGCCTTGAAAAGCTGAGGGGAGGCAATGTTGGCAGCGCAATAAGCCATGAAAATCTGTTGAGTGAAAGCTGTTAGTAGACTGAAGATAAGAGAAAACAATTGTAAGGAAATCCTTGCGTGGTGGCTTACCGCGGCGTTGACCGTCGCCTTCTTTGTGAAACCAGCAAAGTTGGCAGTCGACATGGCAAAGACCATCGGGAAATTACCTACGAAGCTGACGCAGAGACAGAAGCCAAAGAACCGGGCCCAGAGATGCTCGGGATCTATCTTCTGGACCATAACAGCTCCTGCAATGCCCACTGCATAAATGGCCATCATGAAATAAGTCCGGGAGTTTTTGATGTACGTGCTGCCCGCTGTGGCGATGATGACAGCAAGGGCCTGGAAGGCTGTTGAGATCATTTGGATGAGGTAAGTGTGAACCTTGGAGAAGCCGAATCCTTTAAGGATGATCGATTGGAACTGTGAACGGCCACGGTCAGCCTTAGGAAATGCCCTTCACGATCAACGTTGGTCAAAGAGTCTTACGCTTGCCAGGCCATTGGCCAAGTTGGAGGACAGCATGATGAGCACCAGCAACCACATCTTGACGTCAGCCAGACCTTCTAGCAGCTGGTACATCTTGAAAGTGTCGTTTTTAACGCTCGTCATGTTTGTGGCAACTCGAATGACGGCCTTTTCGCGTCCCTCCGGAGACAGGAAACGTGCGGTGGTTGGGTGATCGGGAATGAGCCACAAGAGACAGAGGCCCCAAAGCATAGTGACTGATCCAAAGATGATGAACAAGATCTAGGCGCGTAAATTTTTAGAATGCGATTTATAGGTGTGTGTTGGAGAGGAGCAGTGCATACCTGCCAGGGAGAAATATCGGCTTTGATGAAGCTGATGGCGTAGGAGAGCAATGAAGAGAAGAATCCGGCCATGACATTCCCCATGAACCAGACTCCGTGTCGGAGGGGTTGTTCGGACTTCTTGTACCACATGGAAACCATGGTAGCTAGACCTGGGGCAATCGAGGCTTCTGCTACTCCGAGGAAGAATCGTGCAGCTAGCAGTCCGCTGGCATTGAAGGAGCCAGCAGATGCAATGAGGACGGCACCCCACATGGTGCTTCAGAGGGTCGCGTTAGCCAGTTCTATGCGTTGTTGTTCCAAGTCTCGGGAAGCACATACCAGGCACTGGCAATCAGCTTGCCTAAAGGCAGCTTCACAATGAGATACGACGCAGGGTACGAAAACGCCAGGTACCCAAAGTAGTAGATGCTACTTGCCCAAGAATATTGACTTCCGGTGAGATTCAGATCCTCCTCCAACCCCATGATGGCAGAGAAACCAAGCGCCTGTTTATCAAGGGTCTGGAAAAGGTATGAAAAGAGAAAGATGGGGATGAGACTGCAACTGTTAGCAAGACTGGGGAACATTGGAGAGGTAGTCATTACGGACTAGAGATCGATTTTTCGAAGGATTTGAGCATCTTCCGCTGCGGAGAGAGTTGGAACAGAGGTGTCATCCATCATGTCTTTCTCCATTGCGCCAACATTGACCGAAACCGCAGCATCGCCGTCTTCGGTCTGTGCCTTTTTGGTGTGTGATTCAGACATTATGAAAAGATGGGCAGGGGGTTCAATGGGGGTAAAGAGCCAGTCAGCAAGTGTGGGTTGAGAGTTGAAGATGATCCTCCCGAAACTGGGCTCAGTCTTCTATATATAAACGCCTTTCTACTCAATTAACCACGAGTTGATAACGAACAACGTAATTACCCCAGCTTATCATCTCTCGATGGGTCTCGACTCATGATTGCGGGGAATACCTCTGATTTGAGAGACCAACGGCGAGAGCAAGAGGAGATTAGCGGCTAGCGATTGTCGGCTATCGGCTATTTCTTTGTGAGTATAGTAAGTGGAGCATCCATCTGCGCTAGGAAGCGGCGAGATCAGCAACTCTCTTGGTTCATTCATTTACGTTTCAAAGGGCGATCCCGGAGAAAGAGGATATCGAATTTCCGCTGCTAATGTATGGAGAGGTTGGGGGGCCTCACATCATCATGTAATCCTACTACAAAAGAGGCTGTCGGCGCGCGCTGAGCGAAGGTGTTTGCTAGACTAACCATCTTCATTGACCCCCTTTGTTGCCGTTCATCACCCATCTCCCATCTGTCCGACATGACCGCCATCCTTGTCCAGCAGCAACACGATGTCGAGACATCGTCTAAACAAAAGGTAGACGAGTCTCTCCAGACAGCCAGGCGAGCCATTGCTTCCACCATTGATGACATCGACAAGCATCTGCTGGCGGTCAACAATGGCATCCATTCCCATCCTGAGCTCTGCTACCAAGAAGTCTTTGCCCATGCCACCATCACAGACTTCCTTGAGTCTCAAGGTTTCAAGGTCCAACGTCACGCATACGGCTTAGATACGTCCTTTGTGGCAGAGGCAGGCTCCGGTGGCCGACTCGTCATCTTTTGCGCAGAGTACGATGCCCTTCCCGACATAGGCCATGGATGTGGTCACAACCTCATCGCCACCGCCTCCATTGCTGCCTTTGTCGGAGCTGCCAGCGCGCTACTTGCGCTAGGAATTGCCGGCCGCGTCCGAATCCTCGGTACGCCCGCTGAGGAGGGAGGAGGCGGCAAGGTCAAGCTGATTGACGCCGGTGCTTTTCCTGATGACGTCTCTGCGGCGCTCATATGCCACGCAATGCCAGCCCATCAGATCAAGGACGGAAAGGCTGGGATCGCTGCATTCCGGACCTTGGCATCTCGACGTCTTGGTGTTGAGTTCTTTGGCAAAAACGCCCACGCCGGACAGGAGCCTTGGAACGGGATAAACGCTCTGGACGCTGCTGTCAGCACATACACGACATTGTCAATGCTTCGGCAGCAAATTCAACCACACCAGAGGGTGCAGGGTGTTATAGAAGAGGGAGGAAAGGTCCCCAACATCATCCCAGACTATACTAGGATGACTTGGGGGGTGAGAAGTTTCTCTAGTAGGGAAGTCGATACCCTATGCGAAAGAGTGGAAGCTTGCGCAAACGGTGCCGCCAAAGCGACAGGGTGCACTGTTAAAGTTACACGGTATGTTTTTGGCAAGGACCTCATGCTGTTGACTTACAACTAACTTGAGGACCAAGAGCGGTACCCTATAAAGAGTTGCAGGTGAATGATACCCTCTCCAAGACTTATGTCAGTGAGATGGCATTGCTGGCTGAGCATGTTCTTTACGAGGATGATGAGCCCTCATCAGCAGGAACAGACATGGGTGAGTGTCCCTCACTTCCCCTAGCATAGAGAGCCATAGCTGACAGCATGAATAAAGGCAACGTCTCACACGTTGTTCCAAGCTTCCACGGCATATTCGCCATCCCCACGCTCCCTGGAGTCCCGTGTCATAATCGGGGTTTCACCGATGCAGCAGGCACTGTCGAAGCCCATGGAGAAGCCGTGAAAGCTGGAAGGGGCATGGCAATGGTGGCGATTAGGATACTCGGGGATGCAGATCTGGCAGCAAGGGTGAAAGAGAGCTTTGGTAGGTCAAGTGGTTAACATCCATAGAGCTGGTCATATACCGGTCCGCATCAGGTATCACTGGGGTTAGAAGGCTATGGAAGTTGTACATGGAGTAAAATAATAATGTTCCCTGCTATCACGGATGGTACTCAAGGTCCACAGCGTCACTCCTCCTTTGGCTGGTATTGTTCCTTCTCTCGCAATCTGGCAGCCGTATTTACATCATGGCTAACCAGCAGGACCACCCTTTCCTGCCTGGAAAATTCTTTGATGAGCTGCAAACTCTCAAACGCGGCCATCGGATCTTGGTTGATGCCATCCGGCTCCCCCCTTTCCAGTAACTCCAGACTATAGGTAGCATCACCAGTAATAAAGTACTTCTCAGCCTCGTCTGTACTTGCGGTGCTGCCTTTCACAATCACAGAGAGATGCCCCGGAACATGACCCGGTGTCTCTACCGCGACAACGGCGCCGTCGCCGGTGATGGACTCTGACCGACTCCATGGCCCAACTGGTTCTCCTTCGAATTTCAGCAACTTCAGGTTGAACTCCTTTGGCCAGTGGTTGGAAGCACAACCTTGCATGGCAGCATACGTAGGGTGTTTCCCAAAGGCTTCCCAGTGAGCAGTGCTGATGTAGACGGGCACATCCGGCGCAGACTCAACGATCTCCTTCAGGCCACCGGCATGATCATGATGCAGATGTGTGAGAATCACAGCCTGCAAGTCTGCTGGGCGCACGCCGAGTTTTTCCATTTGGCTAATGACGCCGTCTTCTGGTTCGATCTCAAGCCTGTTGAGAACTGTGGCGAGGTAACTCAAGGTTGGAAAATAGCCTGGCTTTATGCATTGAGGTGAGGCTCCGGTGTCGATCAAGATGGGTCCATCTGGGTGTTTGACGAGGAAGACGCCAATAGGCATCCATGGCGTCCACTCTCCTGTGAAGGAGCGAAGGAGACGGAGTGTGGTGTTCCTGTTGCTGATGGGTTGTCCGCTCATCGGCTCTCTCATCTTGACCCTGCCGGTCGAGATGAACTCAATCGAAACGTCAGTCATCTTTGAGTAATAAGAGGGTGGCTGAGCGTGCTGAGGCTGGGATAGGCCGAATAGGATGAGGAGGGTTGCCCGGGCTGGTTTATGAACGAGATCGGAGGGAAGGGGATGGTATAGAGCGCAATATAGCTGACTGAACTCTCCTGACTTCCAGTAGCAAGGCTGCAGAGAATTAGGGGACCAGAACTGTTGATGTTGATGAGATGGGCTTGCGTCGGGAGGAGAAAGCGCAGAGATCTATCTACTAGTTAAGCGAATGCCGAGTACCGAGTACCGAGCGCCGATCACCGAAGGGTTCGTCAATCGCCTGGATGGCTATTCGGCAGAAAGAATAGTTCTAAGCATAAACACATATCGTAATAGAGATCTAGTTTTCTAGTATGAGTTAAGAATAAGGCTCGGAGTGTCCGTTGGCAGATTACAAGTTTCAACCTTGACACCCATGGTCCGCCACCCCGACTCTCCGCCGCTAAAAGAAGAAAGTTGAATGAAGAAGAAAGAGAAGAAGATGAAAACTGCCGCACAGAGCAGTGAAGATGAAACACAAACCCCAAGTCTACACCTTCAAGCCTCAATGCCACCTAAATAGGGCAAGCAGCGTTGTACTCCTCATCAGACATCTCGGTGTTGCTAACCTTGGTGCCATCGGGACAGTACACGCCAGACTCGGTGATGGCTCCAGGAACGATGATACCCTGGCTGTCTTCAGTCTGGTCACCACCATCGCCGTCAACGACTTGGTGGTTGTCGGTGGCAGGAAGCTCGACTCCTCCAACGTCCTCGGGCTTGACGTCCTCGCACTCGGTCCAGGCTTCGGAGTGGTCGGCGTCCTCGAGGAGGCCGGTGACCTTGTATTCGTAAGAGGTGCCATCCTTGAACTTGTTCTCAAGCTACAGAACAGAAAATGATTAGCGGGGTGTTCGGTGATGAGAGGCGTTGAACTTGCCGTGGCTCGGAAACGAAGGTTGGCTCGGCTCTGGAGGACAGTGGTCATACATCAGACCATGCCTCCTCCGGGAACCAGATGGTTGACACGGAAGCGAACGGTTTCCTATTAAAGGTATCAACCTTAGATCATATAGTATCCTCTTTTTAATAACTTGCCTTGAGGATGTTGGTGTTCTCCTCGCCAACAATCTTCTTCTCAATCTTCTTGCCGACATACTTGCCCGAAGCTTCCAGGCCGGCCTTGCTGCCACCGGAAGCCCAGCCAGGGACACCAGCATCTCCCTCACAGTTGTCACGAGGGCAAGAGTTGAGACGGAAGACCAGACGGCCAAGACCACCACCCCAACCGTGGTCGTACATGCTGAACTGAGAGAAGGTGTCTACCCAGGGGTCCCAGATAGCCTTGCCCTCTCGCTTGTGCCAGTCAAGGTCGGGCTTGGTGCCAACCTCACGTTCAGAGCCGTCAGTGGAGCGAACACGGATCCAGCGAAGCATGTTCTCATCAGCACGAGCTTCGATCTCCGTGGGGAAAGCGCCGTGGCTCCAGCCACCGACGCAGGTGTAAACACCACCATTATCATTGCCGACAGTCACCTGGTTATCGATAAAGTCGCCGAGTCCAGTGCAGTCAGCGTTGGCAGGGTCGGACAGGTCCTGACGTCGGATCTTGCCATTGCCGCTGGGGGCACCGAGCACCAAGCGGTTGGTGGCGGCGAGAAGGGGCGCGTAGCGAGTGAAAGATGAAGACCATTAAAGTGGCTCTAGAATACGACGAGGTATTCGCAAGCGAATAGAACTCTTGGAGCATATCCCCGTGCCGAGAATCCCTAAGCGCCTTTGTGTAGAGGATTTGATTAAGGTCTGAAGGATTCGGGAGCATGGTTCCAAGAATCCCCAAAAAGATCCTTTTAGTACGGCCCGGGCGACAAGGCTGATCCTTCAACTACCAGGGCCCAGTTCATTGCCTCTTTTGAATCACTCTCTTGCTTGCAATTGGTCAAGGTACGGTTCAAAGTCATCCCATACTATCGGTCACTCGATCAACTTAAGTGCTGACTCGAGTTCGTCCCGCAGGAAGGTTTCGTTTCAAGGATCGATGTTAATTGTTGAAGCATAGTGAAACGAGACAAGGTACACACATCAATACCATTAACCTTCCAGCTCAATGTGCCGTATTGGGAAGGCATTGGTGAAATCTCATGGCCAGCGTTACACGTGCTCAAGCTTATCAGTCTTACTGGGTGCACTGAAACACCCACCTCAGAGCTAATCTACCATATAACCCTAGTCATATACGCTGTCTTCTAGGATGCCTTGTCAAATGCCGTACCAACCTAAATGGAGCTGGAATTGGGCGAAAGCTGTCAAGCTGGATGTTGATCGACTGTCCAAATCACCTCTTGGCGACTGATGCCGGGTTGAAATCATCCCGGTAATCTTAGCTAGACCGAACGCGAAGTTCGTCACCACAATATATAGAATTTTGCACGATCCTTTTAATATTGCAACTGGTTTCCTTGGACCTGACACATTACCTTGTGACCCGAACTACCTTCAGTTAGTTCAAGCCTTGGAGCTTAGATGAAAGGGAACACGATCCGATTATTTATCAAGTGATGAGAGCTAGATAAAATAAAGTAGAAGATAATTTTAACCATGTTTGGTAGGTGGTATATTGAATTAGGCAAGAAGGAAGGATGCGGTAGTACCACAACGGGGATCCTTTATGAACGGGAGCCCCGAAGGAACGGCTCTAGAATGCCCTAGTTCCATTCCTCGAGGATTCCATCGGTCGTTATCCAAGACAGACCATACTCGAATCTAAAAGACATAAGCATACTAGCCTCTGTGGTCCTTGGCGATGCAACTAGGCATGGGCCGTGCCTTTGAAGGCCTGTTGGATAAGCTACGTTATCTGCGCGTAGACATGGCCTGGCTCGAGTGGATGCTATATGTTTACTCCGAAGAAGCCGTGGCCTGTTCCATCACATTCAAGTGGCACCCTAAATTAGCCAAGAATGAGAATACATTTGCGTTGGCATCTACGGAGAGTTACAGTCTTAATTTCCGCCAGCTAGCCCATCTTAACACTAAAAAAACTCGCAGGCCAAAACGCCAAAACCCGCCGTGAACAGCGGAGGGTCTTCAGCAGCCACTGGATGCTCAAGCACATACTCAGACTCTTCGTTCACAGCCTTGCAGAACTCGAGGGAGTCAGATTCGGTCTCCCATTCGTTCTCCCATTCGTGGTCGTCACACCAGACATAACGACCGATCACTTTCACAAATCGACGATCTGACCCTTCGAAAATGACATTCTTCTTCGTGGGGCCCCTCGGCCGTTTTCTTTTCAAACTGTAGTCGACAAACCATATCATGCTGAAGTAATTGGAACAAATGGATCCAAAGGCGAAGTCGTGCAGGATCTGGACTCGGCCGTCTTCGCGTCGCTCTCCTCTCTGAGCGCTAGCCCACCACTCTGGATTGTATTCAATGGCGACTTGCTTGCGCCCAAAGAAACCAAGTGTCAACGACCAGAGAGCATGGGCATCGTCGAAAGGCGCGAGGGCCATCCACCGCATCATTTCCTGCTCTCGGCCGTTAAGCTGGAGGAAGAAAAGGTCCCATAGTGGAAGGATAGCGAAGTAATGCCGGGAGCCGTTGTTGAGGAAATATCCCATTGACGACATCCTCCATTCTTCCTCGGAGGGTTCTACGTAGTCGTAGTCCCATCGGATTCCCTTGCGATTATTCGCAACCTTGCGCCATCGTTTATCCTCGTACTCGCGTTCCATGACGGCCCGAGACTCCTTGCAGGCTGTCCAGAGACCACCATCAATGAGGTACGTGGATGGATTGTCTGTCGTCCAGGATGGCTTGGGTGAGGTGCCATGGGCAAGCCGGGGGCGGGCTGTGGGAGCGGTGAACTCAAGCCAGCGGCGTCCGACGCTCATTGGTCTCGCAAAGTTATCTGTATTGATGACTGACTCATCTGCCCATTTCATGGCAAAGAAGTGAACTCCTGGCTCTCTAGGTCGGAGAGCAAATGTCCAAATCATTTCCCTTAACTCCCACGGGAGCTGGGGGAATGAATGGAACGTCTCTGGCATTTCGAGATGGACCAGATGGTTCATCTAGGTCTTGATTGATGAGAGGTGACGATGGTTTAAGTGTGGTTGTGATGTTGAGTTGTTGAGTAGATTTGATGTGTGTCGATGAGAGGTTGAAGTTGCCGGGGTGAGAGGAGTATCGCGAGGTATTTTTATAAGGCTATTGGGAGCAAGCTTTTCGGCCGATGACTCCTCGGCGTGCTGTAAAAGCTTGATTGTACGGTGACGGCGATAATAGGCATGGCGGAACTCCAGGAAAAGTATAGGTTTCATTTGTCCACAGTCAAGCCGGGAACGCAGTCAGGATTCGGTTCTGGGGGACAGTTTAGGAAAATCACGGAATGAGGGCACTCAATTCAGTTTTAAGCCGCGGCAATGGTTAATTAAAAAGCCCTTTAGTAATAGCAGTTGGTATGACCTTATTCACGAGGCCTGGAAGAACGTCATGGTTATAGTATCATCCACCATAGCTCGAGTTCAAAAAGAAGGCAGACTCACGAAATAAACCTTTTGTGTAGGAAAAGAAACTCAAAACCACAAAAAGATCAGTGAAATGAATTGCTCCCGCCTGGGCTTGAACCAGAGGCCTTCGCATTACTGACACTCTGATAGAGTATTAGTACGACGCTCTAACCAACTGAGCTACGGGAGCTGACTAATCATTGAAAAGTACACTCGCTAATTCGTAAGCGTGGCCCCCAGCGGTGAGAATTATGGCGGCACAGGGTAAGGTGGTACCGATGCTGGGTTGGCAGAGGCAATGGCAAAAGCTTGGTATGGGTTGTGATATAGCTACTGGATGCACATGTCCTCGGACTCAACCTCGGATTTACTGTTATGGTTGCGTTGAGCTGACGTGCCTCTATGCCAATAAAGGCAGAAATCGTCGCCATGTTACCCTGACTTGCAGCTCGGCGTCAGCCTTAAGCCCAACTGACACCACTCTATTCGATCCTCAACAGATGACGTGAGCCCAGGTTGCTTGTCTTGACGACAGTCTGAGGCATGCAGGGTTATCTATAAAACCCGATCACTACTCCAGTTATCGAGTTCCTCGACCATCAAGCATTGCTTACAATAGCTCGCAACATGGCATCATCCACCGAGACCACTTCTACCCGGGTTTCCGGACAAACCGACTTTATCCTAATCAAGGGAGCGACTATCATCACCGTCAACTTTGAGGAAGATATTTTCGAAGACTGCGATATTCTCATCCAAGGAGACCGCATCGCCGCCTTGGGCAAGAATCTCTCCCAGCCCGAGGGACTAACCGGGGAAATTATAGATGGAACAGACTCGATTGTCATCCCAGGCTTTGTCGATGGCCACCATCACATGTGGCAACAGATGCTTCGGGGTGTTGCTACTGACTGGTCATTGCTTGATTACATGATCAGCATGCGAAGTGTGTACGGCAGCCTCTTCACGCCCGAGGATGTCTACTTGTCTACCTACGTCGGCGCACTGAGCCTGCTCAATAACGGCATCACTACGGTGCTGGACCACTGCCACATCATCAATTCTCCAGACCACGCCGATGCGGCCGTGAGGGCGCTGAAAGATGCCGGTATCCGTGGCACGTTTTGTTACGGCTTCTATGCAAACCCTCCTCCTGATGACTCTGGAGCTTCATCTGCAAAATCCGACTTCTCACACGGGGAGCGGCTCGCCGACGCTGCGAGAATTCGGGACAAGTACTTTGGCGATAATCATCCAGGTCGTCAGCTTCTGACATTTGGGATTGCCCCCAACGAGGTTGAAGCACAAGAATTCGAGGACACAGCCCGTGAGATAGCCGAGGCCCGTCATCTCGGAGCCCGCATCGTCACCATGCATGTCGCCCACGGCCCGATGGACCTCCTTCACAAAAAGACAGTGCAGAAACTCGC
Organism: Fusarium protoensiforme; assembly: GCA_011320165.1. Lineage (NCBI taxonomy): Eukaryota > Fungi > Ascomycota > Sordariomycetes > Hypocreales > Nectriaceae > Fusarium > Fusarium protoensiforme. Next base: position 20,399 of record JAANQP010000563.1, on the reverse strand, counting down.
AGACGCTGGCGCACTTCACTCTGACCTGGTCTTCGCTCATGGGGCTTCTCTCACCGACAGCGAGATACGGGAAATCTGCATCTCGGGAGCTGGCGTTGTGAGCACCCCCGACACCGAGCTACAGATGGGTATGGGGTTCCCCGTTGCGTTCAGAGCTAGCGACGGAGGGTGCCGAGCCGGCTTAGGCATCGACATCACGTCAAACCAGGGAAACGACTTTATTGCACAAATGAGACTTGCCTTGCAGACACAGCGCGCGGTGGAGAATGAGAAGCGTGTACCAGTCACTATTTCGCGTAAAACGTCTGAGGTTTTGCGAATGGCGACTATTGGTGGAGCTGAAGTCATGAGGATTGATGACTTGGTTGGGTGCCTTGTGGTTGGGATGAAAGCGGACATGGTCATGATTAAGTGTGATGACATTGAGAGCAGCCCCGTCGCGAGTGCGACTGGCGCCGTGGTCTTCAACGCTTCAGTTGGGCATATCGACACTGTCATCGTGGATGGAGAAGTAAGGAAGAGGAATGGAAGGCTTGTGGCAGACTGGGAGCCATTGAGGGATGAAATGCGTCATCGTGCGGCAGCTATCAAGACGAAGGCTGCGGGACATGACTTGGAGGCTGCACGGGAACGTTGGATGAGCGTTGTCAAGTTGTGATGATAATGCCGCTGAGTAATCTAGGCTCAATGCTGCTTTGAACTGTGCTCGGGTAGCTTCAAGCTATCGATTTCCCCTGACGCTTGCATTGACCCTTGAACGCTGAAAGCTGGAACCCGACTCGGGCGCAAGTGAATACGCCTGTCGGCATTAGGCCACGGGAACCGCGGATGCAGGCCCCTCAAATTCACAGCCCAGACCCAGAAGATTAGTATCATTTTAGTCTTATATGTAGTGCAGACAGGCTAGACACTTTGCCAGCGCTCTACTGTCTAATGGGAGACCCTGTTGACGCTTGTGTGGGCAAAAGACCGAGTTAATACTTAATAGGACTGAAAGGTTCAAGGCGTCAGAGCGAAGCGGCTTGTGCCATGAATAACTAGGGCAACACGTTGGAGATGATAAAGGCAAAGGGCTCGGATATTATGACAAAATGCTATAGCAAAATAAGTGAGGACCGCAGTCAGGACATTGCTAATTCTAATATCTTGCAAACTGGACTTCAGATGATGTAGACGATGCATCCCCGTTTGCCTTGTCCGGTGCCCCCTGAATACTGTCGCTATCCCGATCGCTATTACTCCTCCTTCGATGAGTGTGAACAGTGATCTCGGTCGTTTTCATGTAGGAATCAGGGCCATGGGCATGCGCGCCTCCGTGATTCTGATCCCCCTTCCCGACCCGAACTTCATACTCGGGGGCTGTTTGTCCATCCGTTCCCGTAACGTGCCTAGACCTCTCGCCATTGAATGTCTCCAACGCCACATCGTGGGCTCCTTGGCTGCGTGTGTAGGAGCTGCCATGTCTTCCGCCACGAGTCAGGTCGACCAAACGGTTGAGGATGCTGAATTCAAGCTTGAGCTTGATGCTGTATACGAGCGGCTTCCACGCGGTCTGGATACTGTATAGGTTTGCGAATTCGAGGGCGAGGATAGTGACATCGAGCAGGATGACGACAACGTTGACGTAGATCAGATGGTTCATGACGGTTCGCGTTCGAGTATTGCCGATGCTCTTTTCTAAGTTGAGGCGTTTGGTAGTCTCCCACACGTAGAGGCCAGAGATGATGAGTTCTTGAACAAAGAAGACACTCAACTGGATCTTCTCGAATACCTCGTACGGTTTCACAAAGGGACCCGAGTTCCCCGAGTTTGAGCCATAGACCAACACAATGATGGGTAGATGCAGCCAGACAGCATTGGCGATGATCATATACAGCACCAACCGCAGACGCTTCTGGTTATGCATAACAATATGCAGCCTCGAGTACAGCACAACTGATTGTCCCGTAATCATTGTACACCAGCCGATGAGGATGAGAGTCGAATAGACGTGCGGCTGCGCCACGACGCCAAGGTGTCTGAAGAGGAACCCAGTAGCATTAAAGGCAATACCCCATGTCGCAATGACGAAACTCCAGAAGTACAGGCCATTGCGTTTCTTGAAGGACGTGAGGATGTGGACGTTGAGCTCGAGGACGTTATAGTAGGCGATGCTGAGGAAGACGCAGATGACGACGGCGACGACGCCGTTCTTGGTGTTGAGGTCAATCTCGGCCATGTTGGTCGTCCCCCTGGCTAGGGACAGAGCATAGGAAGTGAGGACTGTTGGTTGGAGGACGGAGTGGTCGGGGATGAGAGGGAGATCAGAGCCAGAAGTAGTAGAGATGACACTTTAGGGCCAACAAGGGGACGTCCATTTGACAGCAAGTGTCAGACGCTTGGCACGCAGAACATGTTCATCACGACGATCCGGCACATTCGCCGAGGACACCCTGTTAAGGCTGTTGACAGTTCTCGACACGAGGGGATCCTTCGCCTAAATGATGTGAGGCCTTGCAACCCTGGTCGTGGGTTGAAATAGAGTTCCAGCCATTCCCCATTCAGTTTATTCCAAGGGGACCGTCACCTGGTAAACCTTAAACCGGGAGTCTAGACCGGAAAAAACAAAAGTTGCATGTTGGTCCTTCCAGACGATTCTCCAGGCTTCAGGGCTCTATTGGTTCTCATTTCTTTTTCTCACTCATTAGTCTTGTTGCATCTAAACTCCCATGAACCCGGCCTCGGCATAATACACAAAGTTCAGCTCCGGGGCCACCGGTTCGAGAAGCTGAACACTTTGGAAGCACAGACACGAGGATGATCGACCCTCCCCATTCTCCCCACAGCCGCTGCTCATCATCCCGGGGAGAACTACTCCAAAAGTGTTGCCCCGAGCGCTTGCTTTTGTTCCGCCGTGCCCATTTCGGAGAAGCCGTCGGTATCCATGCATATGCCTGTTTACCCCAGGCGGCACTAACGGGTATTCACTGCCATGTTCCGAATGGATGATAGAACCAACAGTGATTAAGGATGTCGCCATAATTTCTTTTTCAAGACTCCTGATAGGTTCCTCCGTATAGCCAGAAGCCATAACAAACCTATCATCAAGAGACAGGTATGGTGTGAAGCTCGCTCATTAAATGCCCTCGACAGTCCCCTCTTGTCAAAACACTTCAAGCCTTTGACGCAATACCTATAGATCGACAGCCCACTCGGCAGCTCAGACTCCCGCGCCGAGCCGGTTGTCAAAGCCGATTGTGGAGCCGAAGCGTTTGCGCCATCCCGGCTACGTAGCAGTATGACACCTCGTCACCTCGTACGAGGGAGGGACTGACCTTTTGCAAATGACGAGCTGACCACTAGGATGGCTCTCAGAGGCAGGGGCCCTGAACTTTAACGATATACAGGCTATAAGCTTGAGTTCAAGCTTGAGCAGCTGAACCCCACCCGTTTGCTCCGGATGGTCCGTACCTGCATACACGTATGGACAGTTAACCTTGTCTATCGTGCCAATTCTTGCCAGTGCTTCCGTGATTAAAGGTCCTTGCATGCATAACCCAAGAACGCTAAGATGAATCCATATCGACGTCCGATCTGGCAATTTTAATCCGGTAAGGATCAACACTCCCGCAGCAACCCTTTGGCTCTGTATTTAAGCCACCTGCCTCGAACCTGCATGAGGCAGCTTTCTCCTCACGCCACAAGCCCCAATCAATCCCACACATCTTCGCCATGTCGTCCTCTCTCGCTGTGGTTGCCCTCGGAGCCCTCGTCCAGTCGGGACTGGGTCTTGCCGCAAAAGTTCCTTCTACGGCCCAGGTCATTGACTGGAAGAGCTTCAACGTTCTCGAGAACGTTCTTCCTCCCGCCGAGGCCAATGATTCGACCGTATGTCGATCAGTCTGATGATCAGCCAGCCTTGCTTACACGTGAATAGACCTTCCTTTGGCCTGGTGTGACTGAAAAGTCTCTCCTGGAGAAGCCCTTCCATATCTACGATGATGAGTTCCTCGACGTCATTGGCTCCAATCCGTCGTTGACCCTCATCGCCACCTCTGACACGGATCCCATCTTCCACGAGGCTGTCGTCTGGCACCCTCCCAAGGATGAGGTCTTCTTCGTTCAGAACGCTGGCGCCCCTGCTGCGGGCACTGGTCTGAACAAGTCTTCCATCATCCAGAAGATCTCCCTCAAGGAGGCCGAGGCTGTGCGCAAAGGCAAGCTGGATGAGGTCACTGTCACGGTTGTCCCATCCAAGCCCCAGGTCATCAACCCCAATGGTGAGTTGTTTACATGATACAGGCCATAATGTATGCTTACAATTTCAGGTGGCACCAACTACAAGGGCAACATTGTCTTTGCCGGAGAGGGTCAGGGAGACGATATCACCTCCGCTCTTTACCTGATGAACCCCAACCCTCCATACAACACCACTGGTGAGCATCTCAGTTTTAGGCGCCCGGCCCATCTGCTAACAATCGCCAAGTTCTTCTGAACAACTACTTCGGCCGTCAGTTCAGCTCTCTCAACGATGTTGTCATCCACCCTCGTAATGGTGAGCTGTACTTCACCGACACCCTCTACGGCTACCTTCAGGACTTCCGTCCCCCTCCTGGCCTCCGTAACCAGGTCTATCGCTACAACTTTGAGACTGGCGCCGTTGCCGTCGCTGCCGATGACTTTGCTCTGCCCAACGGTTAGTTCCTATCTCAACTCTGTTCCCGTGTGACTTACTAACTCGGACAGGCCTTACCTTCTCTCCTGATGGCAAGAAGGCCTACGTCACTGACACCGGCATTGCCCTCGGCTTCTACGGCCGCAACCTCTCCGCCCCGGCCTCCGTCTACTCCTTTGACGTGAGCAGCGACGGTACCTGGGGCAACCGCAAGACCTTTGCCTACACTGCCTCCTTCATCCCCGACGGTGTCCACACTGACTCTGCCGGCCGTGTCTACTCTGGCTGCGGTGATGGAGTCCATGTCTGGAACCCCTCTGGCAAGCTGATCGGCAAGATCTACACGGGCGCTGTTGCTGCCAACTTCCAGTTTACTGGCAAGGGACGCATGATCATTACTGGCCAGACGAAGCTGTTCTACGTCACCCTGGCCGCTTCTGGCGTGAAGCTTGAGTAATTCTGATAAGGGTGTATAGAATAAATTGACGAGTTAGCCTCACCTGTGGTGGCGCCTGAATGAACAACTAGCCCTACTTTGCAATTACTCCGGATGCTCACATCTGATCTACCATGTAAGTGGTAGTGTATGTGAAAATCACAATTAATACGCCTCTTCGTAACATAACGATCGCCTTAATATTCATGCTAGCGTCTGGGGATAAAAGCCCGTGCCTTGGGGTTGTCCGTGGAACCCGCGGGCACACACCATCTTGGCGATTGCCACAAGGCCCCCATTTCACAGCGATCGGTGGCCCAGATGAAGTAATGTTGGCGAGGCAGCTGGGATTTGGAAGCCGATCTTCGGATCGACGCACCTACAATGTACCAATTGTAAGTGCGTGGCCCATGGGGGTGGAATTGTACCCAACTACAGCATGGAAGCGTCAAGTAACACGAGAGGGAGTTGATTGGTATGCTAATGGTTTTATTTTTACCAAGTACTGGTCTATATACGTAGTACATATGTTCGCTCTTCTTCAAGCCATATACAAGAAATGCCACAACTAGCCGCTCTACCTATCTCCGCCACATCCTTTACGGCAGGGGAATGGACTGCTTGTGGTTCGTGAACAGTGCCTCAGGATCAACAGCAGCCTTGATCTGCTTAAGGCGCTCATAGTTGGCACCATACAGACGCGAGCTCCACTCCTCCTCATTGAGCTCAGTATCAGCATAGTTGACAAATCCACGGAGAGCAGCTCCTCCCTTGACCAGAGAGTCCTCGAAGGGCTTGATGAGAGCCTTCATGTAAGCGGGGCCGTCATCAGGGTAGTTGTTGACGTCGACGGAGTTGGCCTCCCAACGGATCAGCCAGAGGTTCTTTCCGTGGGCGTAGGCGGTGTCGCTATCCTTGATGCTGCGGGAGACACCACCCCAGAGATCGAGGAAGCCGGACTTTCGGAGGTCGGTACGGTTGAAGGATAGGGTAGTGCTCTCGAAGAGAAGCTGGGCCTGCTCAAGAGTCAAGGGGTGGTCGGTTGTAGTAGTCAGAGCCTGAGTGTAAAAGGCTCGGCCACCAAGGCTTCCTCCAGTAGGCGAGTTCATGCCAGCGCCAGCGACGGCGACTTCGAGATCCCACCAGGGAAGAACAGTCTTGTTGAGAGAAAAGTCGGGGCTGATGGCCTTGAGCTCCTTCACCAGGGGGCTGACCACCTTGTCGAACTTGTTGGGGTTGCCATAGAAGTATCCACTGCCGGTATAGGGAGGAGCACTCAGACTCCAGCGGAGAGCGAGGTCATCGGGGCAATGCTTGCTGGTAGCAAAGTTCTGGATGGCGATGAGAGCCTTGGCGCCAGCTTGGGGGGTGACAGAGCCGATGGAAACGGTGAAGTTGATGGCCTTTTGGAACTCGGGCTTGAAGGTCTTGGTCGTCATGGACAGGATGATACCGTAGGAAGCTCCGGCGCCCTGGGCAGCCCAAAGGAGGTCGGATCCCTTGCCAGCCTTGACAATGGTGCCGTTGTACAGCATGTACTCAACCTCGACAATACTATCCATGGGGGTGCCGAGGTGACGGGAAGTAGTACCGTAACCTCCTCCAATGCTCGAGCCGGTAACGCCGACGTGGGCACCACGAACGTGGGGAATATGTCGGCCGGCGGTATCCCAGAGATACTTGACAACGGGACCAACATGAGTGCCACCACCAAAGGTCAACAGCTTGCTCTTGGTGTTGTAGCTGACCTCGTCAAAAGCACCCATGTTGATGACCAAGTTTCCAGGGTTGCCGAAGCCATTGCCCTGGAACGAGTGCGCAGGACCAAGAGCATTAGCCTTGACGGAGGATTTGCGCGCGCACTCGAGTGCGAGAGCGACTTCATCACGGTTCTCGGGGAAAGCGATGCACGCAGGGTCGGGCTTGAGGCGCTTCTGGAACTGCGTCGTCTCGGTAGCCCAGGTGCTGTCGGATTCGACGATGCTGCGAACGCCGGCAGCAGACAGACAGCTGCTGAGCTCGGCACCCTTGTTGGTGTCTTGACCAACGGCGAGGGAAAGGAGTGACGCGACGACGAGGCGTCGGAGGGAGCGTGGGGCATCCATTTTGGAGGGTCGAGGAGGGATTGAAGACTAGAAAGCGAGTGGGTGGGATGATCGCGATGATCATCTTCTTATAGTCGCTTTCGCCTTGGCCCTGTGTCGCAGGATACATCTCTGGTGAAACCTCGTGTTCTCGGCAACTACGGAAGAACCTTTCCGTCGGTAATTGTCCCGTTCTAGACTACCGTGAGGACTTCATGACGGAACAATAAAGTTATCAGATTATGGGCATGTTCCCTGTTTAGTAGCTCCCCTGTCTAAGCCACACCTTATCTGGCAAGTCTGAAGGGAGTCAAGTCATTCTATTGGTGCGCAAATGCGTCAATGCAACCTCTCCTTTCCTGTTGTGGAAGAGCTCTCGAATAAGCTTCACGGGATGACGTTTTGAGTTGAGGCGAAAGGACCCTTTAATCTCCGTGAGACCCGACTTTGGGTCGGAGGAATCGACTCCGAACAAACAAACCGCTCGAGATCTTTTGTCTACCTGCTCGTTTTATCCTGTGTAACCTAAACGAGCCGAGAACCGGTCGCTTACCCCCACGGTGCTTTATCATCAAGTCGTTGTGGGAGCCGAGGCACAGCATTTCCCCCCAAGCATTCTGGGTGAGGAACAGCCGTAATCGATGGGCAACCCAGAGGGTCGAAACCATCGATCAGAGAATAGAGATGGCGTAAGTCTGAGGCCAAGTCGAGGCTATGTCTGTTGGTGTCAAACACAAAGTGGGGTCCGGAAAGTTCCTATGAAGTGGGTAATGGATGGATCAAGGGGAAGAATCCATCTTAAGATCGTCTTGATATGAGGTGGAAAAGGCAGGGTCATCCAGATGAGCCGAGAAGGAATATATTAAAGAGACTATTGTTTTCGCGGCAAGAACTAGGGATAGAGGGTATTTAAGGAGGTAGCAGAAGTGCTTATACCAATTTTGCCAAGACCAGATCTAGGTCCAGGGTAACACCACTGGTACACTCATGTCAACCTATGCCTTCAGAGAGCAACATGTTGGTACCAGAGGCTTACTTTTTCAGAACTACGTAAAGAGATGGAAACCCGGGTCGGCAGTTATGTGGTATTCTCATTCTTTGGGATTTAATGGCGGTGTGAGGAGATGTTTCAAATCATGATGCGACACGAGCTTCATTATCACGTTGAATAGATGAGAGCTTGACAGAGTTAAGGAAAGTAGGTAGATTGATTAAGAAAAATATTGCAACAAGCCTTGTACCAAAGAATGACTCCAATTCGACATTCCACCATTCATTCTCCCAGTTGAGCCCAGATGATTGCGCAATCATAACATTAAAGGAACGACAATCCTGACATCACCATGTCCAAATCCTCCCCTAGTTCAAGTTCCATGAGAGATGATCTCTCTAACCACGAATGCAACGGCGGCTTCGCATGTCCCAGCGGAAACCACTCCTGCGGCAGAAGCAGCTGCTGCCCCTCCAGAAAGCATCGGAGCCGCAGTTGTAGTGGCATCCGCGGAATGAAGAGTCGTAGATAAAGCCACTCTGTCGGCACAGGCATCGTCCGCTTCCGTAGTAGGCACCAACACCACAGTTGGGAACGCGGGCCTTCAGCTTCATCTTCTTGTCGGACTTATAGTCGTCGTCGTAGTCATCATAATCATCATCATCGTCGTAATCATCATAATCATCGTCGTCGTCGTCGTCGTCGTAATCACCGCCGCGCACCTTCAACTTCCGCTTCTTGCTGTCGTCGTCTCCATCATCACCATCATCGCCATCATCGCCATCATCGCCATCGTCTCCATCGTCTCCATCGTCCCCATCGTCCCCATCGTCTCCATCATCGTCATCATCACGTCGGACCTTTCTGGGGTAATAATCATCGTCGTAGTCATCATCATCATCATCGTCGTCGTCGTCGTCGTCGTCGTCGTCGTCGTCGTCGTCGTCGTCGTCGTCGTAGTCCCCGCCACGGACTTTCAGCTTCTTATCATCGTCGTCGCCATCATCATCGTCATCGTCGTCGCGGACTTTAAGCTTGGCGAGACGATATCCGTCGTCGTAGCCATCGTCGTAGTCGTCACCACGAACAACGAGCTTTGAACGCTTGATGTCAGGGCTAGGAAGCGCCGAGACGGAAGACATCGCCAGTAAGGCATTGATGAGAACAGCGTTGAGAAGCATGATGAAGGTGTTGAAGGGTTGAGGGGTGTTGGTGATGAATCTTGTGTGACTGTGATGAAGGTGGGTGCTTTGTGTTTTGTCTGATGAAAGCGTTGGAGTGTTGATGAGTTGAGAGAGATCATTTCCTGACATTCCATGTCCTCCATTTATAGATGTTTCTGGCTCTCATCTTGCCAAGGGGCTTCCATTGAGAAGATGCGCCAGACAAGCTGTCAACAAGCTTGATTGACAGGGAAGAGAACGGAGCTTTCCCCTGCAAGTTTCCGGAACGATCGGCTGCTGACTGGCTTGGATAGATTTCTCATGAATGATAAAAAATGATGGTGATGGCGGGAGGTGCTTGCCGTGCCGTGGGTCCGCTGGGTCTGGATTCCATCTAGCCTGCTTACGGTGACTTGACATGACGAAAGTTGAGATATACAACAATCATAGACACGGAATCGCATTGACGAGAGGTCAAGAAGTTGTGTTAAGCTGTCAGCCCTTGTGCCAGCCTCTTGCGGCTGAACGAATTCTCCACTCGGGAGACTCCGAACCCCTTCCACTCGGAGTTTTCCCTCGCCGGTAACCTAAACTGAACACCGGCACGGAAAGATTCGAAGAGATCGGACGCTAATTTCTTAGGTCCCGGACCTTATCAGAGTGATGGGCGATCGAATTGCCATCTTCATCAGTAATCAACTTGCGTCATGTCTGGTTGAGCTCCTTTCTCATTACCATCCATGATTCACCACAGTATCTACAGTGTCTACATGAGATTGTGCCCTGGATTGCATTCAAGAAAAGGTACAGTCACATGTATCCTCACACTGCCTAGAGGAGTGTTCCGTAACTGCCGAGTTGCAGCTCCATCTCAAATGCTCCGTAATCCACTGAGGCTCTCAGCTCCACGCCGATGTTCCGAGATGCCAGTACAGTGCAACGGTCAGGTCAGCCCGCAACAGTTTCAATACATCCACAAACCACTGTATCCGATTTGAGTACCCCTCTTTTATTCTAGCTCTTCCAGCTGTGACGACCTGCATTCTTATCTCCGTTCTTGCTATGGCGTTCACCAAGGTCCGATGAACAACTTCTGAGCTCAAGCCCACCACTACTGTTGATGGTGGCGCCCCTCAACCCCGACCCTTTGACCCTGGCGGGAATCTCGGCCGTGTCCCATCCACATTCCAGGAACTCCCCCCTGTGCGTTGTGTGCATGCCCCCCACTCCTCACTCTTCACCCTCGCCTACTACCAACCTCTGTATGCTGGTCTCCACCTTCGTCGACACACAGACATCGTCCTTCCGCTTCGATTCGGGATTACTAAAGCTAACGAATGCCAACTGGCTAAGACTGCAACTAGTTGGATCTGGTCATGACGTAGAAGATCTTTGTTGATGCAAGGGGCCACCGCTCTTTCCAGAGAACGTTTGAGGCTCGTCCATTTTCAAGTCAGGAGAGGCAAGACGCAACACCTGTCCAGTCCTTGTAGCTGGCGGCCTCGAAATGTGGCTAGTCATCCATGCAGCGAGAATGTCCGGGCCAGCCTAAAGTCGTAGAATACGGTAAACTTGGATGGTAGCATAGACGTCCGTGGTCTCTACGCCATCACCGCAGATGAAGAGAAATGTTCTAAAAGCTCCTGCTGTGGATCTGAACTGCTTGCATATTGTGCCAATGGTCGGCCTCTTTCGAGACACTAAATAAGAGGGCTATCTAGTTTTAGAGAGTATCCCAGCCAAGAAGTCCGACTCGACATGGATATCGGTAGTCCAACTCCCGGCACTCCCAGTAATCCCACTGGCAAACGGCAGCGTGGTGGACTGTGTCCGCAAATGTGATTGAATTGGAAACTTCCTTGAGGAATTCGTTCGAATCATCTTCTTCCACCACGACTTCCTCGATATACTCGAATTCCTGCAAGGGGTGCGTAAAACAATCCACTTCGACAAGTCGGCGGTCATGGGCGTAAAAGATCTGGGGCTTCTCTTCTGTTTCTTCTGTAGTCACGCCTTGCTTCCGTCTGAGGTTATAGTCCACGAGCCAAATGGTGAAAGATTCTTGGGAATCGATGACCATTCGGGCAAGTTTTTTGACGATGGCGGGATCACTATACAATCCGGTCATGACCTTTCCCAGCTGAAGCCCCCATTCCGGCTTGTATTCCAGGGCGATATTCCGTCGCCCTTGGAATCCCCATGTCGGAGATCCAAGTGGGATATCCGTATCTAGAGCTTCCCAATTAATCGTTTCCGGGTCTTCAAGCTGGAATAGAAATAGGTCTTGGTGCGGGAGAACAGTGAAATAGCGAGAGGCTCCATCGTAGTCTTTAAAGTACCCTGTTGCCGGGGCATCTGGCTCTCGTTGATCTTGCATGCTCTTGACCGTCTCGCGTGAGCCACGCGGACTCTTGAATTTCCGCTCCATAACGCGCCTTGACTCTTTGCAGGTATTCCATAAAGCCCCATCGATGAGGTATGTTGACGGGTTGTTATCATGGCAATCCGGGATAGCAATGCGGCAGTTGTTATAGGTAGAGTAGTAGTCGAAAACGACATCCATGGCGTTCTCCATGTATATGTCTTTCTCGGAGACGGGGTTGTACAGCTTGAACATCTGTACGCCTGGCCGGGCCGGTCGGATAGCCAGGTTCCAAATCTGGTCCCTGAGCTCCCAGGGCAGTTCGGTAAAGTGAGGAAATGTGCCGTCCATTGTGAGTGACTAGAGTAAAGAGGTGAAGGTTGCTGTTGATGGTGCAGTAAAAACTGGAGTTCGTGGATCTCGAGCTTCTGTGTGATGAAGAGAAGACAAGAATAAAGACGGATGAAGGGCTTCGTTTCCAAAGCGACGCCTTATAAACGTCGATGCGATAAGCTTTTAGCTGGGTAATAGGTGGTGAGTGAGTCATACATAGCCCAACAGATCTCTATCATAATAAACACAAGTCATCAAACTCAATGCCGCATGATGCCGAAACCTTCTGTTCGTTTACAAGGTGCTAATTTCACTAAAGGGTAGGCACAAAGTGGAATCTCTATACTGCAGAGTTGTAAGAATTGAGACCCGTTGATCATGCTTGCGCAAATGGAATGTTCTACTGTGCTAGTTACCAAGAGATTATGACATGCCTAGTCACCAAGTCATTCCTTACCCCTGATGCCAACTCCCACAGAACCCCTTACAGCTCGTAGCCCAGCTTGAGGGAGCGAATGTGAATACCTTCCTTTGGTGCCAGCTTGACTCCGATGCGCACCGCGATCGCATCTCCAGTGCAGGTGCGTACATGATCATCCTCCTCCTCGAGTGGAAATCTCCACTCAAAGGTTCGCCTATCGTTCGGGACCGTGTCCGGGCCCTTGGCGGTGACGGCTGGGAGCGTATCGCAGCCGATAGCAACACGTGCTTCAATATCCTTGATGGCGTTTCCAACCTTGGCACAGCGTAGCCAGGCCCTAGTCCATTCCACTGTCAGATCCGAGTCGAGAACGATTTCCTGACAATAGAATAAAGCGTGGAGCTGTATTTCTTCCTCCCCATCGTTGAAAATGGCGATTTCGCCCACGTTGTCGTCGGGGTATGTGACTCGGTATTGTGCACCTTTGTCCGGGGAGCTGACACGGCAGCTCGCTCCTAGCAAAGTGACGGATCTCATGCCTTGGTCGTGCTTGAGGATGGTTAGCCCTGGCAGATTTCGGATCAATTGAAGGAGAAATGACATGTTTGGGCAAAGGAACAAAGGGGAGCTCACTGAATCACGGTTGGTTGACTGTGGGGCAGTTGGGAGGGCGTCGGCAGGCGTTGAGAAGGGGAAATTGATCGTAGAGTGCTTGAAGGGATGAGTCTTGACATGTGCGAGCTCGCAGACAATGCTGGGGATTTTGAAAGGACATTGGAATCGAAGTCCTCGATAGGTATTTGTATCAATAAATCGCGAGAGCAAGGCGAGCCCAACACCATCATCAGTGTACAAAATCGTCATCAATCTGCTCAGTCTTGGTCTGAGGCCTGATGGCTGGTCCTTCCTCGCTGAGGCCTCACTCAGTACATATTCGTGAACTGTACGAGGCATTTACCCATTGGCGGTCATTTATGGCGATCTGCAGGGAATACGGTCGTAGAATCATACATATGACGTGGCGGAGGCTTGAACAAAACTTGGGCGCCAAAATCGCCACAACAGATGACAGTATTACCATATGTGCCTGTCAAGAGCATGGATTGCCTGTGTAACAGAGAGGCGCCTTTTGCCCGTGGTTATGGTCGCTTCACTGTATTCGGGCAGCCAGTAATTGCCTTGTCAACCCAATAGCATTGACCAATTAGAAGACGACTTTTCGGGTAATCAATCGACTTGGCATAGCCCGGGGTGTTGCCTTTATCTATCTGGATCTCATACATTGCAGAGTAGAAACTGGAGGAGTTTCTACCGTGTCACCAGGAGATGAATCTTGCTTTCCGTGGCTTTCTCGATGAGCCAAGGGATGCCCCTTTCAAGTAAGAAACTGGCAGATAAGCTATCCGTAATTGCAGCGTATCGGCCGGGTGAGAAGGAACATGACATCAGGAAGTGCACTGAGTGCGAGGAAAATCTGGCTATCTTGACAAATGCCGTTGTTTGTCTCGAGAATTCCCAGATCAGGTGGCATTAATAGAGAGCTGACCTTATATATTTATAGCAAAAGAGCAAACTCGACATCAGGTCCTCAACCCCTAAGAGTCTAAGGGCTATACTGAACCTCCAGCGACATCAGTGAGTGCTCTAGCAGCGGTACGGGATGGGGGCACTCGGGTAGTCGAGGAGATGTAAAGGAGTGCTAATTTTAGGTCTGCCCTCACCAATTCCCAGCCACCGAACAAGTCAAGTCGAGACTTGAGAAGCAGGCTGCAGTGATATTCATCCTTCTGTCAAATCATCTCAGAGGAGGCTTGCAGCAACAGGGGTCGAGCTGAAACAGCTGCGCCTTGGCACTACACCATCATAATAAGGATGGAGAGGGGGCCGGCAGAAAATCCCAGATTCCCCTCTTTTAATGCCGACTTTGTCTCTGCGTGCCCTAGCCAACCTCTGCGAGCTCTTTCAACAATTGTCGCGCGGACAACAGTTCTGGTTCTCTGACGCGCGCTTCGGGTTCGAAGGTTTCGAGATGGTCGTACAACCGCTGCAGCCTCAAAAGCGGCAGGACGATGAGGGCGAGTTGGGAGGAAACGGATCCGAGACCAGCTCATTTCCTGCCCCGACGGTCTGGCTGAAAGACAATACAGTCGGCTACTGGACTACCCGCGGAACCAGTACCTCTTCCTCGGATCCTCCTTCAAGCGCCGAGGCGAAGAACTGACCCTTGCTTTATAGTTGGCACATTCACATGCCCGAGCAGTTCCAGCTTTTGGCCAGGTCTTAGGGTTCCTGGGGACGATCGAACTTTCGCGCGGTGCGACAAAAGTGCGGATCACGTTGCAACCGCATGCGACCAAAATAATGTAGAACACGTCAATGTAAGACAGGACGGTGGAGGCGGATTCTCTTGGTAATAGGCCCTACTACTATTCGCTTCGCCTGACTAATTCCCGATTTCAGCGGAGGGAACTGCGCGACGTTCTCCATATTCGACTACTACAATGGGGGGGACGGGAGGAGGGTCCAGTATATGATCGATTGCGATACGATGATGGGTTCTTCAGGCGACAACTCGATTCGCGTCTTCTACCGCCAGATTCCAACAGACTGTAGGAGGAGCTATGCATACCTTACGAGAGAGAGTTTCACCTGCTAACTCTCATGCTTGATAGCCACGACCACCGCACCGTCAGCGACCACCCCCGACTCGAAAACGGCCGGCTCGACGAAATCCTCGACTGCAAGCGCGACGGCAGATCCTGGAAATAGTGACGGCACAAGGGGTCTCAGCAGCGGTGCGATCGCCGGCATCGTGATTGGGGCGGTCGCAGGCTTTTGCCTGATCGCCTGTGGCTTCTATATTGCCTACCGTATGGGAAGACAGAGTCGTGGCGACCCAGAGAGGCCGCGACGAAGCTTCATGGACTCGCTGCGTGCCATCCCGAGACCAAATGTCAACATCACCTGGACGCAGCCGAAGGGCAACGCTCAGGTTCCTGTTCTTCAACAGACGTTTACAGAAGATGCTGCCAAGGGGCCCCGCGAGTTGCTCGGTGACACCGATCAAGGGAATCAACGGCCAGCCGTCATGGGGGGTCAAGGCTTGCCGAAGCCTGGGATACCGGCGGTGGAACTTGATGACGGGATCCCTAACACGAGGGCAGACGTGCAACAACAGCCATATGCTGTGGACACCAACCGCAGGCTGTCTGACACTTGAGGGACGGAGTTTAGGATGATTTTATTTAATCTCACATTTTCCAATGTATTTCTAAGCCAGTCTCTGTGGGCATGCTCCCAAGCCGCATTTATTGCCCGCCCAAAACTCGAATGACATCTCGACCACGTACCCAAGACCCAAGACGGGGTAGATCATCAAACCCTGCTTAAGAAACAAGCTCATTTGGATCTCCTGCAGTTCCTCAAGTTGCGCGCCGACGAGATCGTTCCAGGCGGATCTCTGTCCTCTCCTTTATGTCTTAGTCATCTTCAGGCAGGGAGAACTACGTCAGACTCATGGATGCTTGTCGCAATGCCATGATTGATATGGTCAAGGGTGGAACCCTCCTTGGTGCTGTAGCTAGATCTTTCTACGTTCCCACCCACAATAGGACACTGCAGGATGTCCAGAAGGTCATTGAGGAGGTGATTCCAACATGGATCGCCCACGAGGTCTTTGAACAGAATTGTCTCCATCCTGCAAAGAAGGGCTTGGAACTAAAGAAGAAGTCTGATGGCCAAGATCGCGATGAGGCTAGCCGTCGATACGCTGACGTTGTCGTTGACTGGCTCATGGCCGTGTGTTACTAACAGCCACATCTTGCCAATGACGGTTTAGTCACCAGCGGAAAGGCGCCAGAGCAGGCGGAATTTGGGCAATGACCAAGCCCAGGCTCAAATGCAACACCCGTAAGACCATGGGGCCTCCCGAAGGTTTTCGGACCACGCATAACACTATATAAAGTTAAAGGTCAGGCAAGGCGAGATAAGGCCCCATAGAAGGGAAATAACAGGTAAGTCTCGACAACAAGTTGGTTGGTGTGGCTCCTCCCCCGCATTTTGGGGCGGTCCGTGGGGCGGACCGTTCCCGGGCCCACAACAAGGGCCACTGAGGCGGTATAGTATCATGCGCGAGTGTGGCTATGCGGCAGTATGGGCACTCCATGGTTACGTTACGTAGCACTGCCTTTCCTTATGGACCGTACGGACCGACCGACTTCTCATATCCGCCAAGTGCCAACTCTGGATAGATTCTATTGCCGTGTGCACATCTAGCGCAGGTTAGCATACAATAGCCTGGGCCGCCAAATATCTAATTCACTTCTCGGTTCGTCTTCTGAATAACTGTCTTGTCCAGTCAGTACCTTCTGGCTGGTGATGACTATTGACCCGGCATGAACCAGCTCCTCCGTCCAGGCGTGTGCCGAATCGATAGTCCGGCCAACAATTCTCAGCTTTGCCCGAATAAATTGGTTGTCGATCAATGGTCAGCTAAAGGTTCTGAGTTCGTGGCGTGAATCGGACATGAAAAAAGTGGTTGATCTGGGTCTTTGGAGGGAAGACAACTGCATCGACTTGAATAGTGTACCAGTATCCGTAGTCAAGCTCGCACTCATGAATCTGCACTGTCCTAGTCCTAGTCTTATTTTGAACGCGGCACTGGGATCCTAGCTCTCCACAGTGTCATGCCTGTGAGCCAGGACCTCGAAGTCTGTTTCATATGAGCTGTGTGGAGATGGCAGAATCATGTTGCCTGCCATTACTGCAATTCAGTCCCCGTGTTGGATACCCATGGCATGTAACTTGAGCCCTTTGGCTAAGATGCCGCTGCTCTTGTTCAGCTCAGAATACATCATACATCGCCCGACATCACGCTGAATCCGCGCCTCTCGGAGTCTCGGTTGCCAAACTGCCTCGATTAAGTGGGGACGGCCCGGACTTTGTGTGTGTGGGCACGGGATGGTGTAATGATACCCACGAGGCCAGCGAGCCAACCAGGCTGACCCATTGTTAAGCACATCAAGCCGAATGGGCAGGGCAACGTACTATTCACCGCCCTTGTCTGGCTCGAACGCAGTGGTGGAGATGGCGTGGACATTACCGGCATGGAGTGAACTTTGCGACTTGATATTTACGGCGTGTCGATGTGACAGATCGTCAGGACGGAAAGTTTCCGACGCGTGTTCATACAATGGGAGGCCTCAATGCATCCTCGAAATCGATGGTAAGACAGGCATCACGGACTTGGGCAAAAAATAGACCGAGTATGTTCGGGATGCCAAGCAGGCTATGCAATGCGGCCATAGCCGGAAGTCGACACCCCTTTGATTTCTGAACAGTGGGCTGAGGAGGTGGCGCAAACTTAATACCTGACTCAAGGCAGATTAATCACCAGGATAATCTTAAATCTGGACATGAATGAATGGAGTTTGTCCGTCCCAGAGGATACCTTTAACTCCGAACAAGGTAATAGGGAGCCTGATCATAAGTGTGTTCCTTGCATAGAGTTTAATCACGGGTCACAGTTTCTTCAGCGTATCTTGATGTCTGGGAATATAGAAACTATGCAATGGCAGACCTTCTCACGATTTTCTATAAAGATGGTGTGGCTTCTCGGCATCAATTTTGCATTTACAACTTACCACACTGCACTTCAAACCCTATGACTTCACCAGAACCTCTTCGAACATTGAAGAAATGCATCTCAATTTTATCTTTCACGTCTTAGTAGTTTGGTAAGCTTCAAGACAGCAATCTCGCTGGAATGCAATTCAAGCCTGATCCCTTACCCCGCCGCCCCTGGCGTTGTAGTCCAGTCACTCACAGCGGTGCCGGCGACCAACTTCAGCCGCAGCATCAGCGAGCAATATGTTTCGCATTATCCCCAAAACCTCACGTCTCTCAACTTTTGCAACGTCAGCATCAGTTACACCCACCCAGGGCAACACGATACTGTCAACATCCAGATCTGGCTTCCCGATTCTTGGAACGGGAGGTTCCTCGGGACGGGTGGTGGAGGCTATGCGGGAGGAGAAATCCAGCGCGGCTCACTTGCGCTTGGAGTATCGCAGGGATACGCTACAGTGGCTACGGATGGTGGGCATGATCGATCTTTCGGCGTTGCAACTGCCCCCTGGGCCCAGGTCTCACCCTTCAATGTGGACCAGTACGCCTTGCATAACTTTGCGTCAATCTCCTTACTTGATATGACGGTGCTCGGAAAATCTTTGACCACGACATTTTATGGCTCTGAGCCTCGATACAGCTACTGGAATGGTTGTTCAACAGGTGGAAGGCAAGGCTTTATGCTTGCCCAGCGATACCCAGGATCGTACGATGGCATCCTGGCTGCTGCACCGGGGATTAACGGGGATCGAATGCTCGCCGCTACTGTATATCCCCAGGTGGTGATGAACAATCTTAGCTATTACCCCAGCGCATGTGAACTGAACGCCATATCATCCGCAATAGTCGCGGCGTGTGATGGGGATGATGGCGCCGAGGATGGGATCCTGTCTGCACCATGGCTATGCAACTTCAACTACAGTTCCATCGTCGGCACCACTGTCACCTGTGAGGACGGAGATACTATTGGTATTACCTCAGCCGCGGTGCAGATTGCTGAAAGTGCATACAACGGCCCCCAGTCCTCAACGGGCGAGCAACTCTGGCTCGGACCTACGCCTGGTAGCCCTCTGACTGTGGCGACTGGTTCAGCTGTCACTGCCTGCACGGGCAACAACAATTGCACTGGGGCCCCCAATCCCATCGGATATGACTGGGTGCGCCTATTCGTGGACAAGAATCCCGATTTTAATCTGGACTCTGTGTCGACGCAGGAGCAGTTCGAGCGCCTCATCCATGCCAGTGAACAGCAGTACCTATCAATCATTGGTACTTCGGATCTTGACCTAAGCGCCTTCAAGGCAACTGGTGGGAAGATTATCACCTGGCACGGTCTAATGGACGAGATTGTTCCCTCAAAGGGCACCACGGACTACTACAGCCGGGTTGAGGCATTGGACCCAGACGTCAGGTCATTCTTCAAGCACTTTGGGGCTCCAGGTGTGGAGCACTGCTATCAAGGGGTCGGTCCGTTTCCGGGAGAGAGCTTTCAAGCTTTAGTCAGATGGGTTGAGGATGGGGAATCTCCCGAGGTCCTACCTGCAAGGAGTGAAGCAACCGACGGGACAGTGCGGCGGCGGAATCTGTGCCCTTGGCCATTGGAAGCTCTGTACAAAGGGGGGGATCCAGCACTGGCAGAATCCTTCGAATGTGGTATTGGTGAGGCTTTGCCACTCCAGGGAAAGTGGTCTACTAGTTAGAATGAATGCAAGACACGGTGTAAGGGAAGTAGGGGGTTAGAGCAGGCAGCTTTATACCCGTTGAGAGGTTATCTAACTTTTTATGATGCAGCTAGGTGTGAGTCTTCTATTGCTATCTAAGATGTTCAAGGGAAAAAACTAAAAACAAGCCACGGTGTTAGCATTGGG